>OY741993.2:2347563-2542021 GCA_963555575.2 Hygrocybe coccinea | reverse complement strand
CTGGCACAACCAGGTGCCAGGTGCCAGGCACTGTTGAGGACTGTTGTGAGGACTGGAAGCCTGCGGGTCAAGGATGGCAGCCTCAGGTCCACATTCTGGGTTGTAAATGAATTATACACCAAGAAAATTCTACAGGAAATGTGATCTTACCATTTTGCTGGTCACCAGGTTGCTCCTGGCAGTTGTAAGAGGCGTTGATGAGGATGGGGGGCGCAAAAAAGTGAGATTTTGAAAAATGCATATTAGGATCTGTAAAGTCCCTTGCACCAAGCATACGGGTGTGGAATCTCATGGTCCAAATGGCTAGCTGATAGGTTGAAGATTGAGGGAGATAGAGCAATTGCATCTGCATTCTCTGCGTGAGCGCAAAGTCATGTGACAAACACAATAATAATTGTATGTGATATTCTAGCTAATTGAACATGGAGCAAGTTTCTCCCTAAAATCATGTTGACCTGACATTTCCTTGTGGAGCTATTAACTGGACAAGTCAAGTGATATTTCACCTATAACATTCAAAAAACTAGATATTTTCAAAAAGTAAATGTAGGAGAAACTAGCTCTCATAAAATAGATAAACTTTCTCTGTCTCATATCAGTAGTTCATGAGATCTATTAAATATTCAAATCTTGTCTAAGTCCATATGGACTACCGGTCAGACATTCAAAAAAAATGAACATGGTTTTCCAAAATCACCGTAAAAATGCTGGAGCACCGTGGGTACGCAGAGTATTACATAATTCATTTTCAACCCACGGTCTCCCGCAATTTTCAGCCCGTCTTCCACTCCCTCTCGACCGCCATGCACAGAATCGCCATCCGAAATTCAGCGCGCGCAACTGTGCTGGCTGCTGCCCCAAAGGTGCAATTCTTCAGGCTGGCGCTGAACTTGTTACTGAACATCACTCACCAGACAAACCCTCTCGCTCTAGCCTTCTCCCGCCTGTATGCTACGGCAAAACCTGGTTTGCAGCCCCTTTAACACTAAGACTTGTCTTTGTTTTGCTCACTGTCTTTCTGTATGTGGAATTTCAACATGGCTCATTAGCTGCATCCGAGGTCGCCTCCATTCTCGAGTCTCGTATATCGGGCACAACAGTTAGCGGAAATGTGGAAGAGACTGGTCGTGTTTTGAGTGTGTTCATTCGCCATATTTATCCTTCTTGGCTGATCTTTCCGTCCTACGCAGGCGTTGGTGATGGCATCGGCCGCGTTTGGGGACTGAAAAATGTTCAAGGTTCGTAAATGTATCGCTTGACCTCATTTTTATTCTTTATTGATTTGATAACTCTCTCAGCTGAAGAAATGGTGGAATTCTCATCTGGTGTTCGCGGCATGTGTCTGAACTTGGAAGCCGATAATTTGCCTCACACAACGGACTCCGCTCTTCAGCTTATTCGTTCCCAGCCTGCAAAATATGTTGTCGCCGCATTGGCAGGTCGGAAATATCTACTAGCCCCACGCGACGTTCTCACTATACCCCGCCTAAGGGACGTCGGTGTTGGGGACATTCTTGGTCTCACGGAGATTCATGAACTGGGCTCTCGTGAATACATTCTACGTGGGAATCCCTGCATCCCAACAGATAGGGTCCGCGTCGCCGCAACCGTCCTGGAGCACACAAAGGGAAGGATGGAGTTCATATTCAAGAAAAAGAGGCGAAAAGGATACCAAAGAACGGTTCAGCATAAGCAGCCATTCACCCGAATTAGAATTAGCCCTTTCGAACTACCTTGAGGTACACAACCATACCTTGCCGAGTTTGAACAGGGCAGCTTAGAGTCTGGACAGCTGCTTTGCAACGCTAGCTTAGTCAACATTACTGGCTTAGTCAACAGTCACTGATGTCAAAACTGAGTTTTAACTAGATAACAGTACATATACTTGTTATCTTGTTATCATTGTTATCGTTCCTTCCCATGAGCAACTCCAGCAGTGACGATGATGACAGCGACAGCAGCCAGTCTTGCGGTAGTCACTCAGGTCCCTCTGCCCATGACCGGATTCAACAGCGGGGGCAAGAGCTACAGCAGATTGCAACCATTATTGGTGCGATAATTGCTGCTGCCATTGAAGCGTACACCTCACCTCTTTACAACAAAATGCCTTACCATACCTCAATTCTCACAGGCCAAGGCTGGGTCCTCGAATTATTGACCGGCCATCCACAACGTATCCAATGTGAATTGGGAGTCCGTCGCCATGTCTTTGTTCAATTAATCCAAGCATTGCAGCACTATGGTTATTGTGACACCAAATATGTCTTTCTCGAAGAACAATTGGCCATTTTTCTGTATACTTTTGTTACTGGTCTTTCTATGCGTCATGTGGGAGAACAGTTCCAATGACCTCACTCCACGATCTCAAAGTAACTCATTTTTTAAATTATTTATTCTTTTCTAACATTCAATTCCAGGTACTTCTTGAAGATGCTGTTTTTCTTTTCCTCCCCCCCATTCTATACCGATTATGTTCAATTACCACCGCCGCCCGAAATCATGAACAATCCCAAGTGGTTCCCTTTTTTTCAGGATGCTCTAGGTGCCATTGATGGCACGCACATAAATTGTGCACTGTCGGCAAGTGAGCAAGCTGCAGCTCGAGATTACAAGGGGGGCGTCACCCAAAATTGCTGCTCATTCGACCTTCGCTTTCTCTATATTCTTAGTGGTTGGGAGGGATCGGGCTCCGATGCTGCGATGTGGAATGACACACGCTTGGTTGATTTTCATGTCCCCGACAGGAAATATTATCTTGCTGATGCAGGCTTCGGGCATTGTGATACCTTGATAGTTCCCTATTGAGGTGTTTGCTACCATCTCCAGGAAACTTTTCACGCCAACATCAGGTATATCTTATGCCTTGTTCCCAGTTCGGAGCTAATTCTTTTTTAGGCCTGAGAATCCGCAAGAGCTTTTCAACCTTCACCATGCTTCAGCACATAACGCCATTGAAAGATTATTTGGCATTGTCAAGAAGCGCTTCAAGATTCTTATCCTGCCTCCTGAGTATGACATGGCTGTCCAAGCACAAGTCCCTGCCGGAGCAGCTAGCCTCCACAATTTTATTCGCCATCATGACCCCGATGAACTTGCTCAATTTGAACAGCCAAAGGAAGTTGATTTCGAGGCTACTGGGGCATTGGGGACAGGTCCTCCAAGGTGTGTGGAGCGGATCCGGGCAGTCGAAAGGCGTGATCACATTGCGCAAGCGATGTGGGATCAATACCAGCACTTTATTCATGCTTGAGTACATATTTTGTCGTGCTCCCCATCCCTCTTGTAGTTGTACGCTAGTGTAAAATGTCCTCTGTCGCCGTGCCCTCTATATGTTTGTTTACCATCGCTACCAATTCAGATCGTTTTCGACTCAGAAAAAAGTTTCATATATGGCAAAAAATACAAATACAAAAATAAAACTGAGCAAACTACGTAGATTCAGGGAATGTGATATCAGGGAACCCTGCCTGCACCATCTTCCTTTTCAACCATGCCTTCCAAAAATCTGGCTCTTCAATTAGCATATATGCATCAGCTTCGCGTGCGCTGCCAAGGACATCAAAAAGTGCCGCCAACATGTCATGCCCCAACCATTTCTCCTGCTCCATGGCACGTAATCTTGCAAGACGAATCCGCGAATCCTTGTCATTCCGTACTGATGCCTGAGCTTGAACCTCATTCTGAATCATGTTTGCACGAAAGTTGGAGTTGAAAAGGTCAAGACGAGATGACAATTCAATCAAGGCATTTGGTTTGGACTGGCGAGACGTAGAAGAGCGGGGGATAATGCTGTTTCCTTGGGAGAGAGCCGGTGAGGAAATTGAGGGGTTGGCTGATGCAGGATTACTGAGAGGAGAATACTTGCGTTTACCGAGGGAGGATGATACTGATGGTGGTGCCAAAGAGGAAAAGGGAGGAGCAGTAGCGTCGTCGTCGTCCAAAATTATTGCCGGAATAGGGTGATTGCTGCTGGATGGGGTCGGAGGGAAATTTCTGCCTGCATTTGCATGTGGGATACGATTAAGCAAATCCTGGAATGAGAAAGAGGTTTTGGAAAGAGGGGAAGGGGGTACAGGTGTGTCAACTGAAGGTGGAAGGGGAGGTGGGGCCATTGGTGCAACTGGAGGCGGAAGTGGAGGTGGGGCCATTGGTGCAACTGGAGGTGGAAGTGGAGGTTGGGCCATCAGTGCAACTTCGCCGACATGTGTTTCGGTTGATGGGTTGACTAGCTGTGTACCACGGAATGCATTGATACCCCGTATGGCAGTGTTCGTCAGCATGAGTAATATCATATCATCCCAATGATCCCAGCCTTTATTGCGGAAACTGCCTGCACCACGATGTTTCTATGTGATATGGATATCTAAAATAAATGATGGGAAAAACAATACATACCTTAACATAGTCCTCCCATACAGCCTGCTCTGCAAGTCCTATATTTGCACCATGTTCCATAGACCAGCTGAAGCCCGATTGAGATGAAAGTTGCTGAACAACGTTGAATGTTTCCTTAAGCTACAGCGGGTTTCCATTGAGTTCAGGAAAAAACAATTCACACAAACACACCTTGGTCCATTTATACTTGCATGAATTGGCAGTCTTCTCTCCACCCTTGTGAGGCCTCTTTGCCATCTCAGTCGCAGCAGCATTCCAAACGGTTGGTTTAAAGTTGACACCATCACCAGCCTCGGCCTTGTGGTCCAGAAGAAAGGCAAGTAAAGCCTTTTCATCCTCTTTTGTCCAGATTACTATTGACATGGTCCATTCACTTGTATGCAGATTGACAATGATAAGAGCCTCGTCTGCCAGTGGCTGGCATAGATTGAGTTTGAACTCAAACTCAATTCCATCATTGACTAAGCCAGTAATGTTGACTAAGCCAGCGTTGCAAAGCAGCTGTCCAGACTCTTAGCAGAAATGGTGGGAGCTGTACCTTACAGCTGTGTGCTATTTTTACGCCCAAACGGGAAATACCCTGGTGCCATGCTATGGGTGTTGTGTGTGGAAGAGGCTTATGTAGCCCTGTTTGGGGCCATTGATGGCTTACTAACTAACTTAGAGCCTTGTTTAGCAAGCAAAATGTTAGAAAATGTTGCAGGATCATTTGGCACTCCATGCCAGGACCTATCATCAAGCAATTCTGCAATGTGTTTCTGACATACTGAAGGTAAAAAATTCTTGAGAGCGAATATACATTAGTATTAATCTAGGCTTCAGAGTAAGGCCAATATTCTCATCAAAAATGTTGAGAACATTGACTCCTTGAGTAGTGATGGGATCAGCTTTGACAGGGAAAGGTGGTTGTCTTGGCTGAGTTTGAATAATTGAGGTCTCATCAATGGACAGAGATCTCACAACACAGAGCAGAAAGTGGATTCAAGCAGCTATTGTATCTCTAATCACCTTCCTTGGACACTACTCTGTTATATTATTCATGGCAGCCACCAAACCTGAAAAGGCAGTCTGGAATGACACAGCAACTGCTGGTCTCGTGGACTATCTGGTTGAACACAAGGGAGAGGTGGGAGATGGAGCAAATTTCAAAGACATTACATTCACAGGTGCTGCTGAAGCTATTTCACCACTGAGGACTGTAGGACCCTCAAAGATGGGGAAGATGTGTAAAACAAAATAGATGTTGATGCGGTTTCCACATCTATGACCCTGTATTAAGAGGTGATAAAAGATAAAAACTTCGTGAAGGTGCGAATGGGGCTTGGGACGCTCCTGATACTAATGCAATAAAGCGCAGTGAAACGTGATGTACAACAAACAGATGCAAAGGTGCGCAGAGTGACTAGAGATTGAGACACAACAAGATGCAATAATATGGAACTTAGCTAAACATCCTAGATGACGATGCGATATGCAGTGAGACAGCAGGACTGAGCTAAGACTTGTTCTGTGATAGCGATGGATACGTGGTGAAGAGAAATGCAGACTGAGTGAGAATGATTGTTTTTAAAAGCTAAAGCGCAACTGGTGGAGAGAGAGGAACTGGGTTCTTTTTATTTTGCTACTACAAGACAGATTTTATACCATGTAGAGTAAGGGTAATAGTAAATAGTAAATGTCACATGAAAAAAAGGTGAGTCACCTTCAGGATGGTGAAGATAGTGAAGGATTTCATATAGGTAAAAATCACATGGAAATAGAAGAGGGAAGAGAAGAGACCGAGCAAATTGCATTTCTTGCATCAGACTCAATATCTGAATGCACAGAATATGTTAATTGTGGTGTTGAGGTCAGGTTGCTAGGACAGAGCAAGAGGTTATCACAAGACAGCAATGTGAGGTTTGAGTATACACAAAGTTTTGTGTAAATCGGCGATAGATTGGTAGCTGCGTGTGCACGAGTATCGCAGGTGGTGCAAGTGTTAGTGCTGCCAAAGTTCAGTTCAGTCCAGTTCAGACTCTTTTTTTGTGAACCCTGAACTGAACTGCAAAATTCAGTCCCGAACTGAACTTTGGCAGCACTAGCAAGTGTCTTGTATGTGCACTGGTTGCGGAGGTATCGTGCTGTGGTCAAGGAAAGGTGAAAATGAGAATATTATTGTTTCTGTGCCCAGAGGGGGGAGCTGCATATCAACATCAGTAATGTTACAATTTCACCCACTTACTCATCATTCAATTCCCATGACAAAGTGCCAAGCTTTCTGATTGGACGATATGCTTCAAACACTATCAACCAATCACATCACTCATAGGAATCAGCCAATAGAGAACCAGCTCCTATCCACCAATCACATCATGATGATAAGAGACTTTATTGCCACACCTCCCCTCAAGTTGTTCTATTGCAGTGTAGTGATCATGTACCTCACATTTAGTCTGGTTTTCTATACCGGATCAATATATCCCCTCTTCATCCCTCCTTGTCTGAATCATAGTTTGAGTTTGTTTGTTGTCAGAGCCATCCCTGAAGATGATCCATAACAAGTAAGCATTCACTCAAATTTTAATAGCTCTCATTGAAATAATTCTTCCAGATTAAAGCCACCTATAATGCCATTCAGGCATATCAAGGGACATCAGGGAACACATGGAACCATGATCTTGGGTCAAATATTACATCAGAGACAGAGAAGAAGAATTGGGAGGCACATATTGCAGTAAAGGTAAATTTTATCTTCTATTGGCAAAGAACTATATGAAATAGTAAGCACAGTGTCATGATCCAAAACCATTTTGGATCAAAAACATTGTACAAGATTGAAGAAAGGATATTTATACATAGTGTTGCCACAGCTATAGCCGATGTTTTTTGAAAAATTGCCTTTTTAGGCTAGTAAAATTAGCTAAAATTACGAAAATATTTGAGGAGATGGGCAAGGCCAAAAGCTGAGGGGTCACTTAAGGGTGCTAAGAATTTGGAGCTCAATCTTCAGAGTTATTCAACCATAGCTGTTGGGTCTAGCCAGTCAGCTTTTGGCTTTGCCCATCTCCTCAAATATTTTCGTAATTTTAGCTAATTTTACTAGCCTAAAAAGGCAATTTTTCAAAAAACATCGGCTATAGCTGTGGCAACACTATTTAAAATTATACAATTTTCCACTCAGCTGGAATATTGCAATTTCAGCTGAAGTATCCCTTCTCTCAATAGCAAGAACAACAAGTGGATAATATCAGGAATACAGCCCCAAGCACTAAGGAATGGTGTCCAACCACTATCAAACCCAGCTCACAGGATTAGTAATGAAGAAACAAGGCCTTATCAGATTACAGGATTAGATAATAGCTGACTTATCCATATCTTTCTTGATAAGGAAAGGATAAGATCAACAGCCACAGCCTCACATCAGACATCAAGATCCAAGATCAGAGAAGCCACTTTCCAGGCACACACAGCCATCTTCTTATTTATCATGATAACAGATAAGATAAGAAGCACAGCCTTCTATCTTCCATCAAAGAACATTGGAAAAGGAAGCACAGCCTGAAGAACTGATTCCAGAAGCCCAATTTGAAATTACATGATCTAGCCTTGGTCCATGATTCCTGGAGAATCATAGATCATCCCAGATCTCAGAGAAGATCAGCCAGTGACTCGTCTCCCTTCAGATGACTCATTGATCAATCAGAAGCTTCACCTTATGACTCCATTATGACCAATTATGCCCTTGTCCTTTCTCACAGTACCATATGACTCTCAGTAATTGACTCTGCATGAGTCACAAACCTATGCTTCAATTTCCAATTGCCTGTCATATGCCCACAAACTTATGCCCCAATTTCCAATTGTCTTTTTATATGCCTACAAACCCTATGTTCCATTTCATATTACTCCCTTGTAATTCCTTTTGACTCACAAACCTACATTCCTATTTCCAATGCTTACTCACCCTATGCCCCCTCATTTCATATTACTCTACTATGACCACTTGTGACTCACCAACCTGTCCACTCATGTCATATTCCCCCCTATGACTCTGAATGACTCCTGTAGTTGAAAAGGTATAAATAGGGCCCAGTCTCTGCAGGAGACAGCAGTCAAACTTGATCCCCTATTCCTATCATCCTTTGATTCACCCCTTCAGTATTTAACTACTTGTGTAGTAGCTAGTATACCAATACAGTTACAGTTACATTCTCATTCTTGCTTGCTATTCATTCTCAAATTTGATAATCTTAATTGATCTATCAATATCTGATATATTGATACTCTTTTATTACTAGTTTGGGAAATATTCTGTAACATAGTGCCATTACTATTGTCATTATCTCAAGATATATTGGTCTTCACCAAGATATCCCAGTATCTATTCTGAACCAGTAGCTGATGTGCATTTGAAGCTTTGGAATATTGTCGGATATCTTGAACATCAATACTTCTTGACCATTTTATTGTCTCATACTTTTGTCATCATCACATTCTGTTAGATAGTCTTTGTCACACACACTTGTTTGACTTCTACTATCCTTTGCTCATCATGACCTTGCTTATCATACACAGCACTTGTCACTCTTGCTAGTGTATACTCTCAAAGTCTTTACCTTGTGTAGGAAAGACCTCACTGTTCACCCATCCTCTAAGTCATATAACTTGACTTAATTTTACTCAAGGTAGCTGTTCACTGTTATCTTGACTACACTAACCTTCGTTAGGACAAACCTCAGACCACACAGTTGTTGAGCACAGACCTTATGTGTTTAACAGTTTCTTACCATCCTCTGAAGAACAACAAGGTAATTTCCTGATCAAGGTTGCACTGTGGAAACTCTTGGTGCAGATTAGTTTTTTTATATATAAACTTTTCTCATGAACAACAGGGTATCTGTCATTTTCAAAATCATGGCTGGCCACTTTTTGACAAAGTACAGATTCTTATGCCCTCTATGGTAAAGGGATTTCATGTTTTTTGGCCAGAGCAAGCTGTTGCTTTCTCAGCTGGTGGAGAGAATGATTCTATTTTTGATAGGAGTAACACGTAGTGAATAACATGGGTTTTTAAACCTGCACTGGTATGGGTTGAGATTCCCATACCCACCAGCTTTAAAACAAGCCCAGGATCATCCAAAATGGTTAAGAACTGAGAGAGATATGCTCAAAACAATGATTTGATCATATTTCAGTCAATTCTGAACCATTTTGGATGATTCTGGGCTTGTTTTCAAGTGAAAACCCGGCAGGTGACGGGTATGGGTAAATGCAGGTGCAGGTACAGATTGGCAGCATGTACCCACAATAAACCCATGTCATTCACTAGTAACACAGAATCTGGTTTGGACCTGCCAAGGGCAGGTAAGGGCAAGGACTACTTCCCTCCTTTCCACTTTGTCACCATCTTCATTGACCAAGTAAAAACTTTCAGTGTGAGTAGACCTTACTTTGATTGAAGACCATGCAAGTGACAGGAAACCGATATAGTAGTTTCCCTTTCCATCCAAATCTTGATTTGTGTAGTAGTAGCCTTTGCACTCTCACATTCACCTTTTAGTAGTTTGTTGGGGATCTCCCCTTATAGCTACTTCTAGCATATCGTTTTGGAGCCCACTGTGAGGCAGTATTTTTAGATTACTTTGAAGATTGCTTCTACACCTTCTCCTTCTTTGTTACCACTAACTTACCACTAACTTCATTAGTTTCTTCCAATTCAGAACCACCATTGCCAATGGTCCCATTGATATTGCAACCAATACCAACATTCTAACCTCCGATCTTGACCACTACCACCATCTCCCAACAATAACCAGTCAACGAATCATTTGCCAGATTGCTCAACTTCTTCGATCTCCAAACCTTTAATACTTCACTATGACAACAGACAACAGATTACCACTCTGTCGCCTGAAGAATCCTCTTCTCCGTCAAGTCTGACATCATTCAGAACACTATCCACAAACTCTTCTCACCCACAACAATCACTTGACCAAGAACTTTGAACTGCACTATGTGCTTCCAAAACACCAGAAGATATTGATTCTGAATCTGATCTCTTGCAATTTTTCATAGACACTCCTGCTCAACTTTCAATTTCGCAAACATCCAAGACCTCCAACCCCACCAGAACACACATTGCCATGGCCACTATAACCCTGACTATGCCAGCATCCTTGCACTTGACTGCTCCATCGTTTTCTGCTTCCAAGCCTAGAGAACTTTGGAGGTATTTCAAAGACCTTGACCTTTTATATACAAAATGCGTGATCAAAGACAATCAAGAGAAGAAAAAGTTCACACAGCACTACATTGATGTCAACTCCTCTGACCTATGGAGTGGACTTCCTGCATATGTCACCAGGACTTCATTTGAAGATTTTATAAAGGCAGTAACTGCTCTCAACCCTGGGGCTGAAGATGAGCAAAAGTGGTTGATTGCTGACATGGACAAGCTGAGCACTTGTCAGTAAGCCAGATGTACTCCTAAAATCCACATGGACTCAGGACTTTAGGTGGACTTTTGCAGGACTTTTGATGGACTTGGACTGGACTCCCCAGCCAAATCAATCAATTTCAGTCCTTCTGGAGCCCTTCTAAAGCCCATATTCAGCCCAGCCCACTAATGGACTCCAGGCAGACTTTTGGTGGACAATCTGGATTCCACCTACATTGAGTCCATGGGGAGTCTGGCTTCACTGTTTGTTCACATTGTTTATAATTTAAATACAAAACATACACTGCTCAGGATTGAACCCAAAGCTTCAACACATAACACAGCATATGTAACCACTACACCATGGCACTTTATGCTATAGCACTGCAATTGATTATAAGTACTCAAAAACCTCTAAAATAGACAGTATATTTTTGAATTTGTCACAAATAGGTCAGTCACATGTGCATCAACAACGCAAGTTCACAACTTGTGTTTCAACTTGTGACTCCATCACCACCACAGCAATGCCCAATGCCAACAGCCTCCACAGCAGTGCCCAATGCCAATGCCAAGGCTAATCATTGGCCACATCCACGCCCACATCACGCGGCAATGCTAGATGAACCCAAATGAAGAAACCTGCAGGAATGGAGGCAGCAGGGTTGGAGTACCCCCCACTGCAATGGTAAGTTTTTTTAAAATTTGTTGCTACTAAATTGTTTACAGAATATCTAATGGGAGGGGTGCCAGAACAATTTGGCACAATGGCAGAACCAACAATGGCAGCAACAACGGCAATGGCAACAACAGTAGGAGCAGCAGCAGGTATGGGAATGGCACCAGCAATGAATACAGCAGCAACAGCAGCCACCCCTGCTGCCTTGTTAATTTTTACTTTTATTTTTATACATTGTTTTACTGACTACCTATGCCCAAGCCCATCACACCAACACCAACACCAACACCAATGAGGACAAGGAACGACACCAGGAAGGAGAAATCACAGGGACAAGGGAGGTGACGGGGACAACAGGAGACAACAGGATGGCAAGGAACAAAGGATGAGGATGAGGAAGATGACCAGGATGGTGATGGGGTACCATGATGACAATGCCAATGGTGACCAGCAGAGGGGTGCAAGGGCCACAACAGCAACAAGCAGCAGCACGACAGCAGCAGCACAAACACAAAAGCAGTGGCAATATGTAGCAACAGCAGCAGCAGCAGTTGCAATGGCAGCAGTGGCAACAACAGCAGCGACGAAAAGTGATGCAAATGGCAATGGATGCAGCAGAGGGTGGTGTGCCCACCCCTGCTGCTAAGATAAGTCCTTGTTTGATTTTCTATTACTGATACATACCCCTAGCTCCCTGACACCCATGAGTGTGGATGTGGTGGCAGCCCCACAACCCAGCAGCAACAGCAGCAGCCACGGTGAGTTTGACATTCTCTCTCCCCCCTTCCATTCCCCTTCCCCTTCTCTTTCCCCCTCCCCTTTCTCTCTTTCCCCTCCTCCCCTTCCTGCCCCCTCATTTCCCCCCAACCCTTCCCCCTTTCTTTCCTCCCTTTCCGCCTCTTTCCCCTCATTTCCCCTCATTATCCCCATTCCCCCCTTCTTTTCCCTTCCTCCATTCCTTCCCCTCCTTCCCCCTCTCCTTCCACCCATTCCCCCATTCCCCCCCTTCCTGCCTCCCTCTTCCTCTTCCTCTTCCTCTCTTCCTTCCACTCTTCCATTCCATTTCCTTCCATTTCCACTCCTTTCCCCTCCCCCTTTCTCCTCTGTATTAAGCAAGTTATTACATGTAAATAGCAACTTTGATGTTATTTGTTATCACATTAATGAAGACAGTCTTTGGGTTTGTCTGATATTAATGATACTTAAGCACCCTAGTGAACAGTCTGAAAATTTAGCTGGATTTAGATATTGTCTGATGAGTACAAGCAAAAACAATGTTTGATGCATATCTTTAATTAATTATTAACAATTTGTTACGTTGGACTGATCTTGTTACATCCATGCATTTCTGACCATGTCCACTGATTGTTCTTGGATGCAGTTTGAGACTGTATTGGAATACAAACAAAGCAAACACCTTAGATGTTTGCTTCAGAGCTCACAGGGCATTACAAGTGACTCAATGGTCATAGGAGTCAAATGGCTGATGTGATTGTTCTACACTAGTTTAAATACCAAAAATGTCACCTAGCAATGAAACAATCCTACACATGTAGTGCTAATCAAATTGTGGGAAGAATGAGTGTCCAGGCAAGATAATCATGTACCTGGGGGTTACTCATGCAGATCTTGAATCATCTTCTGTCACTTATCAGTTGACCAATGTGTTTTATGCATGCCCATAGCCAATTTCCAAACGGTCTCTCTTTCAGACAAAGAAAATGATGTGAAGATGTGTTGTGTGATTGAGTGGAACTGGAACTGGATGTACTCTGATATAAGTTGAGGAAAGCATTAACATAATAAAATAGAAAATGGAATCAATCATAGATGATGAGGAGATGAAGATGAGATAAGATGGTGAAGGTGAAGGTGCATGAAGATGAAGGTGGAGATAGAGATGAATGGTGAAAGTGAAGGTAAAGGTGAAAGTGCTAGTGTTGGGGAAGTTCGGTTTGGTCCGGTTTTCGGCCTTTTTGCCCCAAACCGAAACAGAATGGTTTGGTTCCTGAACAAAAACCCCAAACTGAAACCGAAACTGATGTAAACCGTTTACATCGGTTCGGTTTTAGTCCAAATGTGGTCTGAACTGCGAACCGTTGGTGGTCAGCCCCCCCTGTGCCATTCTGACCTCGCAACGGTGCTGCTGTAAAGGCTTGTTCGGGGTGGCTTCGGAATGAATGATCCTAACCAAGGGGTGTCAGCGTGAAAGTGACAGGGTAATCAGTGTTGTGAGTCGTAGTAAAGTGGTAGTAAGAGAATATAAATGAAGCCGCCGTCTAATACGACGATAACGGGTGAGAAATAGGGAAGCCGACGATACCGACGACGTCGGGTACGGCGGGTTGGTCGGGTACGGCGAGCGGGTAACGATAAAACAAGATGAAATAGTAAGGATAAGGATGGGGAGTCTATGGGTTATGATGACGAGAGGTTCTAAGGTGTTCTGAGCGATTCTGAGTGAGAGAAAGAGGGGGGAACTGGATTGTTATTGTTGTACGGTTGTTGGTCACCGTTTTATAGAAGTCTGTCTAGAGTGCTACTTCGGTATAAGTTACTTCGGCCGATAGTGACTACAAAGGAGGTATGAAATAGGAAGGAGAAGATGGGAGTTGCGAGGCAACGAAGGAACGGGAATGGAGAGGAAAAAGATATAACGAAAAAGATGAAAATAAAGGACCTATGTCCAATGAGGACAGGGGGTATAAGTCCGATGTCGGTATGGGAGTCCGAGGTGTCACGTGTGATCGTTTTGGGCGACATGAATCATCGATGTCGGTATAAGACCGGCCGTTGGTATAAGATCGGCCGTCGGTAGACGGTATACGTCGGGTACAGCGGGTGATGTCGGGTTACGTCGGTTTCGAGGATGAGGAAGTGGGGCGTGTCGGGTTCGTGAGTATCTGTGATATATCGATGATACGTACTCAGAGTGTCGTCAGACCTCTACACTGCACACATCAATTGACATGGCCAGCCTGTTTGCAAGGTGGGATTGGGGTGCTGGGGTGTTCCGCCTTGTACATGTGATGACAGGTGTTAACCCCGATGGGCAGGTTAACCCTGCATTGGCCTTCGCATGTGGCCCCACATTTTGTTGTATACGAATAAAATAATAAAGAATTATTCTATTTGGCTCCCCGGGGTGCACCCAACTTCCCACGCACCCCTTGCCTTATATAGTGGTAGCTAAGTAAGGTAATTTTAATGAATCAATTTTCACTCAACTTCTGTTGGTTGTAAAATTCTAGAGAAATTGCATTTAGTAGGAATACATTTCTAGATTCTTGTATAAAAATAGTATTTTGGTTCTATTACATGGTTGCTCAGAAATAATTGACTCATCCAGAATTTGTGCTTATGTTTAAGCATTAACTGAACATATTTTGACAAGAATTAACTGTTGGACATTTTAGCCTTCATATCACAGAGCCATAATTTTTTCATTATTTTATCACCATCAGTACTCAAGTTAAAATTGATTCATTGAAAATATTTCACTTAGCTACCACTATATAAGGCAAGGGGTGCGTGGGAAGTTAGGTGCACCCCGGGGTGCCAAATAGAACTACCCAATAATAAAATAATAAAATAATAAAACAATAAAATAATAAAATGAAATAACCTTACGAGAGAGCTGCACATGTCAATTGACGTGGCTGGTGTTTTTGCAAGGTGGGATTGGCGGGGTGGCCTGCCTGCAGTTACTTCCGGGGTGCCAGAAAACCTCATTGTGAGGTGGGATTGGGCTGCCAGATGACATCGACCCTCTCCACATGGGTGTCCCAGCATAACTCAATGAAAATTTTTGATGAAAAGAAACATACCATGAAGCAGCGGGGGGGTGATGCACCACCCCCCCGCTGCTCGTTCTGCCCCAATCCACCCTGTTCACCTTCATTTGCGTATGCGCGCATTGGAGGCGTTGCGTGTCTGGTGCAGCGTCCATGCCGTGGACATCATGGTGGTAGTGGTAGTGGTGGTGATGATGGTGATGGTGGTGGTGGTGCATCATCCTATAATTTGTTACTGAGTTAGTTAAGTTCAAATAAATAAGAATAAAAAACATATGCGGGCGGCAGGGAGTACCCTGCCACCCGTTTTGTCGACCTCGGGTGCTCCATTGTTCTCATTTGGCGTACATCGGGGGTGTTGGTTGTGGTGGTCATGGTCGTGGTTGTGTTGGTGTTGTTCATGGGCGTGTTGGTGGTCATGTCTGTGTGGTGTTGCTTGTCGTTTGTGTTGTTAGAATCCAATATAAAATTAGACTATCACTTACCTGCCCAGCCGCTCTCCTTTGGCAGTCGATCCTTATTTGGGGCCTGTTCGGGGCATTGTAGATGGGCGATGAGCGGGTTTTGAGTTGCCATCTGACATTTATGGGTTCGGTTCAAACTCAGTTTGAACTGGGTTTGAACCGCAGCCAAATCCCCAAACTGAGACCGAATGGTTCGGTCTCCGCTAGAAATTCCCAAACTGGAATCGAAACTGGCGGTTTCAGTTCAGTCTAAATTGGGTTTGGGTCGGTCTGAGACTGAACTTCCCCAACACTAGAAAGTGCAGCTGAAAAGGTGAAAGAGATGAATGGTGAAAGTGAGGGTGGGATTGAAGATGAAGACGAAGATGAAGATGAAAGTGACTCAAAGATTGATATGAACTGTTGAAAACATAGTGATTAACTAAAAGTGATATTTGGTTGAAATGTTTGTGTGAATAAAAAAGGTGGAAGTAAAACACCTTATCATAATGAAACCTTAAAACTTTACTCAAACTCCACTCAGACTGTAATCAAAATAATTACCAAATATGAACTGTGGGAAAATATTAGATAAACCGATTATGATGCCCAGTATGTACACTATGCTAAATATACAATTAGAGTTACTTTATGATTGAGAAAAACCGACAAATAGCTGATGCTTTTCAGAAAAGCATACACTGTTCAAATCTGAAAAAATACTTATTCTGATCAGAATGTTCCAAACTGATAAGCATTTCAAAGACTACCAACAAAAAGAGGCCATTCCAGTCAAAGTCTGATGATTCCTTCCTTACTCTGAGCATCCTGATCAGAATCATTGCCTTAGTGTAAAATACTGCAAAAGTGAGGAAAGTAAGCTTGAGATTGGTACAGACATCAATGATGCCAAAGACACTGATAAGCCAGGTTGTTGTTGTTGTTGTTGTTGTTGCTGTTGTTGTTGTGTTGCTGTTGCTGTTGTGCATTAGTAAGCAGGAATGTATTTGGAAATGTATTGGTGAAAGTATTGGTGAAGGTACTTGAAAATGTGTTGGTGAATGTATTATTTAGGAAGTGTATTGGTGAAAGTACTTGGAAATGTGTTGGTGAGTGTATTTGGAAATGTATTGGTGAAAGTATTGGTGAAAGTATTTGGAAATGTATTGGTGAAAGTATTAGAAAAAGTATTAGTAAATGAATTGATGAAAGTATTGGTGAATGTCTTTGGAAATGTATTGGTGAATGTGTTGGTTCACAGTCCAGGTCCAGTCCATGTGGACTCCATGTGTATATATTATTATTTATAATCTTCATCAGTGTATGAAAAGTCCTGATAAAGTCCATGCAAAGTCCAGGTGGAGTCCATTTTGAGTCTATCTGCCATAAGTCCAGCTTGAGTCCTGCATGAGCACTCTATGAGGACTGGACTGGAGTGGACAAAATTTTTGAATGGACTTTTGGACTTTTCGTGGACACCCATAATCTTTTGATAGTATTCATGAAGCCACCCAATATGTTTTACATAGCAGATTGCTCTCGTCATACGAACCTCTGACTGCGACACAAATGATTGCAGTTGCCACATCGCAGCCAGTTGTCAAGACTTGTGTAGTGGGCCAGTGCTATGCATGGCATGAATGAGTTCTTCAAAAGTTCATATCTTTACTCTGAATTGATATTATAAATCATATTGAGTAACACTAAGCTCAACACTCCTACCCATAGTGCCAAAGTTGTTAGAAATCCACTCCACCCAATCATCCTTTATTTTAATTATTGTATGCAAATTTGAACTACAATTAGACCACCCACCTACACAAATACATTCAAGCATATATTTCCAGCACAAGATTTTTGTCTCTGCATAGTCTAACTTTAGTATCAGATATTTTATTAAGTATGCCTTCATATGAACAAGTATTGCCTGTAATCATACCATCATGAAACCAAACCTTCTTGTCTGCAGAATCAGAAGATTCCTTATCAGAATTATCAGAATTGGAGGATAATCTCAGAGTTGCAGATCCAGGGAGAATGGTCCAATTACAAAACTGTGACCCAAATCTGCCAGTTTTGTATGAAGTGTCCGACCATCCTTTGAGAATGGCTTGTCAAGTTGACCATGGATGTTCAAATCTTATTCTATCATGCAAGCTGCACACACAGATTCACTCTGATACATATTGGAATGGCAGCCGGAGGGTTACTTATGAATTCAAAACCCAGCAAAAATACTCCAATGACCTCCTGAAGAACAGGATTCTCTTGTCACCCATGTTATCCTGGATATAATTCGTGAATGGCTTGGATATCCAGCTTTTGATGATGGATCCTACCACCAATATTTATTCATTCAACACATTCTCCAATCTTTCCACATGGATGACCTTTACTTGGCCTTTTAATACTGCACATACAAATGTGGTAAATTTTAGCTGTATTCTATGGTATGTATGGCACACTTTTGTCCACTTAAAGCAGCTGTGAAATGTGGTATTTGAGTCTCTAAAGTGCAAACAAGTGAGGGTGGTCCAGAGGTGTGACCAAAGTTTGAGTGGAGTTTAAAATCTATAGTGAGAGCATTCAAGCTCAGATGAATCCGAAACCTTCTGTTATTCAACAGCCTCATCCTCCTTGATGTTGAACTCTACTGCCAGCTCCCTGTTGTACCTACTGCCCTACAACTTTTCCCATCCCCCTCTACTGTCCTTTAACTCTCTCCAGGAAGCTTTTTGACTTCCAAAAGGTCACCAATATCTGGCAATAGTGTCAACAGCATCCAGAGCAAGAAGAACGCATTCTGGCTGCTTCTGAGCACCATGGAGGGTTTCTGAGAGCAGCAGTGGATGTGGTGCACCCATTCCCTGCTATACAAGGTGAGTTTTCTGGTTTATTAGCTGTCCTGGATCTGAATTGACTATGGAGCGCTTACCCAGATGTCACCTGCTCCTCCCAGTCTTTCTACTTGCTATCCAGCAGTATTCAAGTCTCCTTTCAGTCCCTCTATAGTCCCAGCACCCATTTGTCACCCTCACCACTGCTTTCCCCACCTTCTCTGGCCTGTTCTGCCCCCTCTCTCATCCTCCTGTGCATTACCCCTGTCTAATCTGTTGTTTGACTTTCATTGACTCTCTTATCAGTTACTTATCACCACCTCCTCTCATTCCTGTCCTCTATTGCTCTCATTGTAATCATACTGTAATAAATTGTAAATTATTTGACATTTCATGAAATCAATTAAATTGAAATAAATAACAATAAATTGATAAGTACATAATGACTGAAGAGTGAATTAGTAAACCACAGAAGCACAAGCTATGATGATCAGTATCAAAACCAAGTATGAGATCATTGACTGGCACTGTCCTCTAACACATCAGAGATGATGTTTCTTCTTGAGTCATACTGACCCCCTTCTTCTCATACTCCTCCATATTCAGATCTCTACCCCTGGATCACAGACCATGGAACCATACAAGAAGCAGCTCAGGAGGACCCAATGGAGTGTAGGGATGGCCCCAGAAGTGGTACAATACTTTCCCTTGAGTCAAACAGACCACTGTCCTCCTCATTCTCCCCTGTATCCAGATCTCTACCCCTGGATCACCTACCACAAAACCATGTGAGAATGAGCTAGGGAGGACCAAATGGAGTGTAGGAATGGTTCCAGAGGTGGTATGATGCTTACCCTTGGATCATACTGACCTCCTCCTCCTCATACCCCCTATGTCCAGATCTCTACCCCCAGAATACCCCATTACCCCCCATTGTAGCCATAGTGTAATACTTGGTAAATAATTTGACATTTTAATGAAGTTAATTGGATTAAATAATAATAAATTGATAATATAATAAATTGATAACAACTTAACCAGAAAGAGACAACTCATAATATCACTCAAGTAAAGTATAACTCAAGTAACATAGGGAGGCATCAAATCACTTCTGGGGGAATACCTACAGTCCATGAGGTCTCCTATAACTGCTCCTCCCACCATTTGGCTGTCCATCCTCTGGGGGTGGAGATCTGGTGTGTGGGGGGTATGAGGAGAAAGGGATCAGTATGGCATGAGGGGATACATTGTACCATTTTTTGGGGAATCCCTACACTCAATTGGGTCCCACCTGACTGTTCCCCATGCAGTTGGACCATCCATTGTCTGGGGGTAGAGATCTGGATATGGAGAGAGGGGGGTATGAGAGGGAGGGGGTCAGTATGGCATAAGGGGGAACATCATACCATTTCTGGGGCCATATTTACAGTCCAATGGGTCCCCCCTAATAGCTCCTCCTGTGATCAGATCACTTCCCAGGCAGCCCAACAATGCTCTGCTTGCTCCCAAATTTATTCAGGGCCTACAATATCTCCATGCCATGCTCAATACCAATTCTTAGAGCTGTCTCTTGCCTGTGGAGCCCACCCCACCCCTCTCAGTCAACCTCAGGAATCACTTTTGGGTCATGTGATCTAGCATGTGATCAATGACATCACATGATGTGCACATGACCTTTCTCTGGTTGGGGATCAGAGGGTATGGATGGGGTCAGTATGGCTCAAGGGGGTACATCATACTACTTCTGGAGCATCCTTACACTTGTGCTAGAGGGCCGTTGCTGTGCACGGCATATCCTCATCCTCTCAAATAAAATAAACAGCATATTCAAGCAAAAATCGTTTCTTTGATTTACAGCCATTTTTAAAATGGCTGTAATCCATCTTGTAACTTGTAAATATAAATATATTTCTACATTCATTATGGTAACATTACAGCGGATTTTGAAATGGTAGGCCGCAGCCAAAAAAAAAAAAAAAAGTTGACTAAGCTCGGTCACTGCCGGATAGCAGCTGTGGCTGAGCTACAGGAACTACAGTTCTCCAGCAAGAACTTTGCTGTCTAATCCCAATAGTAGTCCTAGGCTTAAATAAATATATGTAAACCTTCTAGGGACATTTTGATTGGAAAAAAGTTGTGTTGTATAATTGTGATGAGATTTGAGCCACCTATGCCAGTCAGCTCCAAAAAAGGAAACATAAGGTTCAATTTCATAAAATATTTACAAACTTCTGTAAAAAACAAGCCAGTATTAGTAAAATCAACCTTTTACTCACATGGAATAAATAAACTTGATTTTAGATGGTGATAGTATCTAAATGCACATATAAATTAGCCCACACTTGAAATGGAAAGCATCTTGCAAAGAAATTATCTGACCCTGTCAATTGGTATTTTTTCCTTCAGTCAAAATGTCCCCAGAAGGTTTACATATATTTATTTAAGCCTAGGACTACTATTGGGATTAGACAGCAAAGTTCTTGCTGGAGAACTGTAGTTCCTATAGCTCAGCCACAGCTGCTATCCGGCAGTGACTGAGCTTAGTCAACTTTTTTTTTTTTTTGGCTGCGGCCTACCATTTCAAAATCCACTGTAATACATAATTGGGAGTAGGACAGACTGTCACATGTTCAACTTGAAGTTGCAACAAGGCAACAGAGCTGACTTCGAATGTGCTCGGACCCGACGAGCATGGGTCCAATTTTGAGATAAATAAGTATGCTATAGTATTGCTCGCCAGCCCTAAGTTACTGAACCGCACACTAAAGTTGCTCCTCCCACATACTCACATGCCTGCCTCAGCACTCTTCGGTAATACTGCAGCCACGGAGCCTGATGTTGCGCCAGCGGCCATGTCCTGTAGGAATGTACATAGCTTGATTTTGCATCCATGTGACCTCGCGAGAGAGCCGCGCACGTCAACTGATGTGGCCAGCCTCTTCGCAAGGTGAGATTGGACTGTGAGGGGCAGGGCTTTGTCCTGGCAAAGCGTTGCCTCAGCTGCTGTTTGAGTTCATTGATGTCAGCATTGGCAGCAGTGCTGTGCGTAAATATGAAATAAAAACTACCTTTGAGCAGCAGGGGTGGGAGCACCACCCCGCTCTGCCCTGTTGACCCTGCTCTGTCATAAGAAAAAATCAATAGTAAAAATGAATGAAAAAAATACAATAAAGCAGCGGCCTCTGTGCATTTCGCCTTGTTGACTCCCACTGCCATCCCCATAGCGTTGCTGGTGCCGCTAGCCCCATTGGTCCTGTTGATGGCAGCTGTGGCGCTGCCGTGCTAGCGCTGGGGCTGGTCTTGGTACTGGCGTCGTTGCTATGCCGTACTGCTGGCAATGGCATCGCTGGAACTGCCAGCGCTGGTGTTGTCGATTGGTGTGGGTGTTCTCGCTGTCCAGGAGCAAGAATTGGAATGGCGCAAGAGCTTCTTCATCCTGGCGAGCACGAGGAGGTGCGTGTGCATTTGACATTGTCTAGTGGGAGAATGCAAACATTTGTTGCACTTTCAGGTTCGAGTGAGGCGAAGACATGTTGTAGGCACATTTGATGTGCAATAGGTGGACATTTGGAGTTGTTGCGTCGCCGTGTCGGCAGTGTTGTTGTCATTGATGTCGCGTGGTTGTGGTTGTAGTTGAGATCCGGGTATTGGCAGCATTGGTGGTCGCTCACCTGTGTTGGTAGTTAGATTCAAACACAAAAAATAAAGGAAGACTTACATGGACGGCTGGGAGTATGTACCCAGCTGCCACTTGTACCTAGCAATATTTGTCTTGTTTGTTTGATTGAAGGGGCAAACAGAGCCAAAGCCGGCATTTGCCGCGACGATAGAGTGGAATTTGGATTTGGTGGCTCAGGTCGTATAAGACCGAGCCTAAATAAATTTAGGACTCGGAACCCCATTGGATCTCCCCTAGCTTATCCTCACATGGTTTTATGGTATGTAATCCAGGGGTAGAGATCTGGACATAGGGTATGAGAAGGAGAGGGTCAGCATGACTCAAGAGAATACATCATACCACTTCTGGGATCATTCTTACACTCCATTGGATTCCCCCAAACTGCTCCTCATGCCATTTTGTGGCCTGTAATCCAGGGGTAGAGATCTGGGTATGGGGGGTATGAGGAGAAAGGGATCAGCATGGCTCAATGAGGGGGATCATACCACTTCCAATGTTATAGACCTACACTAATATATATCCTCTAATGGCTCCTCACACCATTTGATGATCTGATGTCTGAGAGCAGAGATCTGACATTATGGGGGCAGGAGAAAATATTGTTGCTGCAGCTCGGCTAATCACTTATTTTCTTACAGCTGAAGCCAACAGCCATAGCTATCAGCTCAACTCAGCTTTCAATGGCTCAGCTAGTTGACTAGCCGTTATCTTGGCTTAAGTCAACTGAGGGCCAGCTGCAAGTTGACTTCAGCTGGTAAATTGCACTATGAAAATCTTGTTATTCATGCCATGTGTTACTAACTGAGAGGGGGTTGAGGCACAGCAGACAGAGATCACAACACATCATCCACATCATCCACATCATCCACATCATCACCACTGATGGCAGCCAGCAAAGCATCAAACGACACATTTTCATCATCATCCACCATAGCCATCAGTAAATCAACATCCCCCTCCACGACATCTGTCATTTCCTTGTTCATAGTGATCCACCCTTTCATAAAGTCCAACCACACCTTCTTTGGATCTATATAGAATGTAATTTAGTACTAAATCAAAAACTCTTCGGAACACATACCAAACTTTAACATTTGCAGGGCCTCCAATAAATGTGGATGAATATGGTTGTGTTTAGCAGTATCAGTTTCAGCGGACAAGGAAAAATGTGTTCACTTGGCACCACCAAAGCTTGAATGGGTAGGTAGTCAAGAGCCATGTCAAACAACATTGGATGTGTCGTCTCCAACATCTGTACAACAAAAGTTAATAAAACAAAATTAAAACACTGGAGGGAAACTTACTGTCCAAAAGTTATGAATTCTTTCATTTATGGAAGACTCGTTCTTTATCAGTCCAGGATATATGGCAGTTTGTCAGTAATTAATTAATTAATGTTTGAAATCAACCATAGAGTCAAATTCTGCATTTCTATTTTTTTTTTCTGAGGAAATTCATGAATAAACTAGATTTTTTGAATTCTCTCCTCAAATATTTTGAGGAAGATAGCATTTATTCTGAGGTTCTAAAAAATCAAAGACTGCCCTGATGAACCCGAAAAAATATTTGTCTGATGTGGAATTTGATCCAAAAAGAAAATTGTCACGGTGAGTAACATACACCTCCTCATGCATAATACAACAGAATCTCTACCCCCTGACATTTGACAGGCAAACCAGTTGAGGACTGAGTAAGGGGGAACCAATGGAGTGTGAGTATCACCACAGGAATAGTCTGATAGTTCCCATTAAGACTCACTAACACCCTCTTCCTCATACCTCCACATTCCAGATCTCTACCCCCAGATGACGGACCACTAAACCGTGCGGAGAGCAGTTTGGAGTGACCCAATGGAGTGTAGGGATGACCCCAAAAGTGGTATGATGTTTCCCCTTCTGCCATACTGACCCCCTCCTCCTCATACCCCCACACACCAGATCTTGACCCCACAAAGTCGGATGGCCAAATTGAGTGAGATGCAGTTAGAGGGGACCAGATAGAGTGCAGGGATAGCACCAGAAGTGGTACAATGCGTCCTATTGAATCATGCTGGCTCTCTGCTCCTCATACCCCCCACACACCAGATCTTCACCCCACAAAGTCAGACAGCCAAATTGAGTGAGAAATGGTTAGAGGGGACCAGATAGAGTGCAGGGATAGCACCAGAAGTGGTACGATGCATCCCGTTGAGTCGTGCTAGCCCCCTCCTCCTCATACCCCCCCACATATACCAGATCTCTACCTCACAAACTTGGACGGACAGAAGTCAGTACTGACTAGTGCTGCCAAAGTTCAGTTCAGTCCAGTTCAGACTCTTTCTTTGTGAACCCTGAACTGAACTCCGAGTTCAGTTCAGCTAAGTTTCTGAACTGAACTGAATTTTAACTGCAAAATTCAGTTCAGTTCAGTTCAGCCTAGGCTATGAACTCTGAACTCTTACTATATAAGGCAATTGGTTCAGTTCAGACATGAATTTGACTGAACTGAACTCTTTAAGTGGTTCAGTTCAGCCAAGAGGCCTGAACTGAACTTTGGCAGCACTAGTACTGACATGCAGTTCCATTATATTCCTTAGTTTCCCTAGCTGTGTAGCATAGTAGGGTGGTTGTCTGGGCCATGGAAGGTGTGATTGTGCAGTCTGTGCATGATCCTCTTCCACCCTGCTATAATCAACTGAGGGGGATGGCTGTCTAGGCCGTAGAGGGTGTGGTTGTGCAGTCTGTGCATGGCCCTCCTCCAGTCTCCAATATTATTTCCAGAGGGGGCAATCTGCACCATGGGAGTTGTAATTGTGCAGTCTGTGCACCATTCACTTCCACCCTCTAGAGGTGTGCTGTTGAGGGTGGTCTCTCTGGACCCTTCAATGACTTGAGACTGGGACTTCGTTGGACCTCCCTTGAGACTTGTCCAGAGGGGCACTGAGTGAAATAAAAAATAAGGGCAGTCTCTCTGGACCCTTTGATGACTTGAGACTGGGACTTTGTCAGACCTCCCTTGTCAAAGACTTGTTCAGAGTGAAATTGAAAATAAGGGCAGTCTCTCTGGACCTTTTGATGACTCAAGACCAGGACTTTGTTGGACCTCCCTTGAGACTTGTCCAGAGGGACACTTAGTGAAATTAGAAATAAAGATGGTCTTCCTGGACCCTTCATTAAAAATAAGGATGGTCTTTCTGGACCCTTCAATGACTTGAGACTAGAACTTCGTCAGACCTCCCTTGAGACTTGTATGGAATTGTCAGAGTTTTGTTCAATTTTCTTGAAAATTACATGATATTTGTGCAAATAATGCTCATTCCATTAAATAAGGTGTCATATATACAACAAAAGATGGTCAATGTGTATACTCAGGTGTTTGTCAAAAGAGGAATGGGAGGAGGCATCTTTGTGGTGTTTAGAGAGCTAACAGCAAACTACAAAACAAATTGACATGTCAAAGAATGGTCAGTAAGATTTTCCCATGTGATAAGGTTGAAAAACTTATAAGTACAGACAAAAAGGTTTGGTTTCATGATAGTATGACTACAGGCAATACTTCTTCATATGACATACTTAATAAAATATCTGATGCTGAAATTAGACTATGCAGAGACAAAATCTTGTGCTGGCAATATATGCTTGAATGTATCTGTGTGGTTGGGTGGGTGGGTGGTTTAATTGTAGTTCAAATTCATATAAAATACAGGATGATTGGGTTGAGTAGATTTATAACAACTTTGGCACTATTAGACATTAGCACAGGTAACCAGTGGGTTTTTTTTGGTGACCCATACCTGACCCGCCAAATTACCTGTACCTGCTGTCAAGTACGGGTTGTCCACAGGTTTACCCCACAGTTTAGCAGAATATGTCTATATTAAGTAATATTTACTAAAATATATTAATTATTTAATTAATATGAGGCAGGAGGAGGGGGAGAGTGGGAAATGGGGAGGGGAGAGTGGGAGAGGAGAGAGTGGAGAGTGGAAGAGGCAGGGGGAGAGTGGGAGAGGGGCGGTGGAAGGAGAGAGAGAGGAGGAGAGGGAGAGGGTCCGGCCATGGGACTGTTGTCCCTGTTGTCCTTGTTGTCCTCATCCCTGTCATCCCTGTTGTTGTTGTTGTTGTCCCCATTGTTGTTGTTGTCACCCCCGTTGTTGTTGTCATCGTCTCCATTGTTGTCCTCATTGTTCCCGTCATCCTTGTCCTTGTCCTTGTCCCTGTGCTTGTCATCTTTGTCATCCTTGTCATCTTGTTGTCCTCCTCATCCTCATCCTTGTCGTTGTTGTGGTGGTGGTGGTGGTGGCCGTTCTTGTCCTTGTTCTGTTGTCATTATCTTCATGTTGTCCACTGAGGAGGTGATGGTCTTGCCATTATTATCATCCTTGTTGGTGTGCATGGTTTGTTGGTGCTGGGTGACATGTGGGTTGGTGGGTTTTGTCTGGGTTAGAGACGTATGACTGCATTTGTTGAGGTGTGACCTAGTGACCAAATAAGTCACATGGTCCATGCACCATTTCATGTGGGCCCAAAATCCTACTTTGATTCTCAAAATAAAATAAAATATATAGTATTTAATTAAGAATTATTCTATTTTACTCCCCAGGGTGCATCCAACTTCCCACACACCCCTTGCTTTATATAGTGGTAGCTAAGTAAGATAATTACAATGAATCAGTTTTCACTCAACTTCTGTTGGTTGTAAAATTCTAAAGAAATTGCATTTAGTAGGCTTACATGTCTATATCTCTATAGAAAAATAGAATTTTGGTTCTATTACATGGTTGCTGAGGAATAATTAACTCATCCAGAAGTAGTGCTTATATTTAAGCATTAACTGAACAAATTTTGACAAGAATTAACTGTTGGACATCTTAGCCTTCATACCACAGAGCCATGATTTTTCAGTTATTTTATCACCAGCAGTACTTGAGTTAAAATTGATTCATTCAAAATATTTCACTTAGCTACCACTATATAAGGCAAGGGGTGCGTGAGAAGTTATGTGCACCCCGGGGTGCCAAATAGAACTACCCTTTAATTAATAATAAAAAGATTCATTGTTAAACATGAATTCACGGGCTATGCATGGGTCAACCATGGGTTACAGGTTTCTCGTGGGTTCCAATTTGGCTACCCATACCTGAATCCAATAGGTTCAGGGTACAAAACCTACAGGAGTTTGTATACTCCTGCATATGCCTAAGCATTATGGGTAGGAGTGGTGTGCTTAGTGTTACTCAATATATCAATTCAGAGTAAAGATATGAACTTTTGAAGAACTCGTTCATGCCATGTGTAGCACTGGCCCACTAAACAAGTCTTTGGGAAATGAAAGATGAAGAAAGTGAAAAAGGAACATTTTACCAAGGTGGTGGAGGATTGGAGCGCCCATCCTCTCTCCAATAATAGCTCAGATGAATCCCGATATTAGAAGATCCTGGGATGCATTTTCAAACAATACAGCCATGCTTTGTCTACCAAAGACACCACTTGGTTTGCTGCTCACTTCAAATTTGATGAAGATGAGATTTCTATACTACAGCTACAGCTACAGCCATTATTGGATTCCTTGGCATCTCCAGTTACACCAAATCAACCATCTTCATCAGCTGGCACAATCTGCACACCCCAACTTTATCACATGGGAAAATCTTACTAATCATTCTTTGATGTGTTGATTGGTTTTCTGGTTTGCTCTTAGCTCTCTAACCACCACAAAGATGCCCCCTCCCATGCCTCTGTTGACAAAGAGGCTCTCATTCCAGTCCCCATAAGGGTTGACAGGCAATACTTTTCGGTCAGCAAGGTACCCTCGGCAGAGTTCCCAAAGATGCTGTGCACAATGATGACCATGGTCCATTCTTATGGCTGCCTGGTACAATGATGCTGCAATGATGTAAGTCTTTGAATTATGGTCAGTGTACATGTGTACTACTGACTGCATCCATTCCAGTCATGCTCTTGCCCATAGATCAAGGTCAGGGTCCTGAAATCCAGCTCTCATTTTGCGCTTTGGCCAAATTTTGTGGGGTTGGATAAGTCTGTCATGGTCTGAGCACATTCTGAAATCACATATAACTCCCCCCCAGAATCACCAGTTTTCCCCCAGTAATATGTAAAATTAATGATTATGTATTTGAATAATTAAAGGTGCATGGCACTCTTGCCCATATGAGGCAATCCTGACACCACTATATTGGGACTCCAAACTGACTACCAAAAAATCACCTCGATCATCCAGGCGATTTTCTGGTAGTCACATTATCACAATATTTAATCAGAATTTATATTTGGCATATAATTATTGATATCTAATTAATATGGTGGGAGTGCAAGGTCCAGAGACCCCGTGAACTCTTGTTTTCAATGGAATTGAGGTGTGGGGGGTGTACATAGGTGGGGGTGGCTGAAAACCAGCAGGGGTGGCCTGGTGGTGGAAAAAAAAAGGGTGGTGGTGGGTGGGCAGAGGGCAGGAGTGCGAGATCCAGAGACTCCCTGACTCCTCATTTTTGACGAAAACAAGGTGCGGGGGGTGTATATGGACTGGGGGTGGCTGAAAACCAGCGGCGTGGGGTGGCCTGGTGGTTGAAAAACAGGGGGCTAGTGGGTGGGCAGATGGCGGGTGGGCGAGGTCCTGCCCCAACCTCTCATTTTCAATGTGGATGAGGTGCAGGGGGTGCAAACATTAATACTACATCAAAGAAAATAACATCAGACACTTACTTTAGGCTGTACACCAACCCCCCCGACAATCTTGCTGTTGAGCAAGAGTCTGTGACTGACCGTGACAATTTCCTTTTAGGATTAAATTCCGCTTCTTTTTCCCATCCATCAGAGTGGTTTCTGATTTTTTACAATCTCAAAATAAATCCTATATTCCTGGAAATATTTGAGGACAAAATTTCAAAAATCTACTTTATTCATGAATTCTTCCAGAAAAAAAGGAGTAGAAATGCAGAATTTGGGTCTAGGGTTGATTTCAAACAAATTAATTACTGACGAACTGCCATATATCCTGGACTCATAAGAACAAGTCTTCCATAAATGGAAGAACTCGTAACTACATCCTTGGAAACATTGTCAGGGACCGTATTATCGTGAATGGAAAGACTATTTATAGAAACTTAACATATACTTCAGAATTAAACACAAAAAAATGTTACGTACCCTTCAGATTCTTCAGCATCGACATTGATCAATATTTTTTGAGCCCAATGGCTAAGGGATTTTAATATTGAATAAGAAATCCAAAGATGAATTATAAATACCCTTTCGGTTGCTTGGCCTTAGATTTAACCCTAATATTTATAAACTATCAGTAAGTTGGATAATATGAATGTGTGCTTATGAAAATACATCAACATCATCAATCAACAGAACAGCTTTGGAGTTGGTCTTTTGTGTATTTCTAAATTCCCAAATCAGTATTATAACAAACATATTCAAGTAAGTTGACACACAAAGACTTTTGATGTTTGACAACTCTAAACTGAGTTTAATAAATCTTCTGGAATGAGAAATAGTAGCACTTATGGTATCTCCTCCACAACAGATTCATCTGATTCTGAACCAGGCATGGAGCATTTCTTGGAACATTGTAGGGATCTGGAAGATTTTGCAGGAGTTGGCGTACTAATCTTTGATGACATCTCTCTATTTCATTATAAAATGATGAGTGATGAGTGATGAATGGTTACTATGGACAAGAAAATAAGTATACTTGACAATATCATTGTTTGATTCCGCACTGTCTTCAAATTATAGCCGTTTGCATAAAGCATGACAGTTGCCACATTTTTTTTGTTTATAAGAAAAACAAAGACTTAGTGAAATTTCAAGTGTGAAGTAGTGTATCTCATGAAATACTGAATGGATTGAGATCATTGTAGAGGCAAAATTTATCTATTCTTTAAGGCCTTTTCAGCTGTGTTATTACATTTGAGTTGTGTCTAGTGTGTGCTGAGTTATAAGCATAATAAGAGAGAGTAGCAGCTGAACATTGAATGATGAATAGCTGTGTCAATACTTCTTGGATTGAGAAGCTTGTATGGAGTAAAATGTTCATTTTTTCAATGTGAATCTGCTCTAATACTGGGATTTCCTGCACTTACAAATTGTAAATCCATAATCTTGATCTCATGCAAATTTATCAATATGTCTAACTTGCACTCAAAAAGTGCTCAACATTGAAAATCCCGGCATTTGAGCAGATTCACATTGAAAAAATGAACATTTTACTCCATACAAGCTTCTCAATCCAAGAAGTATTGACACAGCTATTCATCATTCAATGTTCAGCTGCTACTCTCTCTTATTATGCTTATAACTCAGCACACACTAGACACAACTCAAATGTAATAACACAGCTGAAAAGGCCTTAAAGAATAGATAAATTTTGCCTCTACAATGATCTCAATCCATTCAGTATTTCATGAGATACACTACTTCACACTTGAAATTTCACTAAGTCTTTGTTTTTCTTATAAACAAAAAAAATGTGGCAACTGTCATGCTTTATGCAAACGGCTGTAAGTCATAAACTGATGTATATAATAATTTCAATGTACAGTAAATCCATGTCACTATCAAGAAGATGAGTTAGCAATTGACTTGCATTGAAAGAAGATTGGTTAATACCTGGAAACAGGTTCATGCTTGATTTGCCTGCTTGTTCATTGGCGAGAAATAGCTCTAATTGTACCACAAATAACAAGTTAATAAACTGGAAAAGTCATGATATCTAAAGGAAATGAGAACCCACTTGGAAGAGACTTGCTTTGCTGCAACACGGCAAGACATGGTGGTCGTGAAAAACTGCTGACAATGTTAAGTTTGTGTTTGACAAGCCTTCTACAAATAACAGTACACATATAAACATGATCTTGTTTCCAGAACATTCCATGTTACAAAACACATACCAAACATTTGTACATGTATGAAACAAATATTTAGTTGTTAATTATTAGAAAGAATGTCAAATTCAAACATATTTTGTACAGAGAGCATGATAGCAATATTTTCTGTTGAGAAACATTTATTTAGAGGGAATAAAAACCTGTAAGCAATCTTTAGTAAAGGTACACTTTTATTACTTGAATACAACGTGTGAAAGCATATACCGTATCCAAACATTGCTCTCTCCCAGACTTATTCATGAATCAGTTTTACGATTTAGTTGCTGCTGGTGAGTGAATTTTTCTGCTCTGATATGTTGACTCAAGACTTCATATAACTGTTAAACCACAGGTGAACAGGTGGAAGTTGAAGCTTCCGCACAGTATAATGGCTCCAAATAAGCTAACTATCTCTGTACTTTGACTAAACTGAGATTTGAAATATTTTGTGAGACAGAAAAGCTTAGCTGTTAACAGGAGAATGGCCTTCATGCTTTACTGCAAGTGCACTATAATAAAGATCATTGTCTGTATCAACTTGTAAAAGAAGGACCTGGAGGCGAACCTGAAGAAATAGTGCTTTAATTCTTATTCACTGTGAATTACCACCCATTCTTACACTTCCTGGGTATTTTTGGTGGATTGGGATAAACAATTATGAATATATGCTCATGAAATTCAGAAACCTGATGCGTATCAGACAAGCAATACAATTGACTGGTCTCAATACTCACAAATACAAAGCGGCATTGGAGAGTATTTCTGCTATTTGCTCTACCTTTGTCAAGTATATGTGTTCCGACAAGTTACAAGACTGGAATCCTGACAGGTTTAAAGAATGGATTGTTGTGGGTGCTGGAAACTGATACGTCAGCACTGGAGCAATTGCAGCATCTGCTCAAGTTGTACCTTTTAATGACCTTGTTGATTCCAATGGAATCTTGGCATCTGTAGATTCCAGATACCGCCATACTGTGGACAACAAAGTTGGCTATTTTCAAAGGAAAAAAAAGGATGATGGTGGTTTCCAGTAAGTTTTTCAGCTATATGCAGATTGCCATGCCAAATACTCTACCTTAGGTATATTCACATGAACTCATCCAATATTTCCATTGGAGATATTGTTGAAGCACGACTCTCATTTTTGGTTGTTCCAGTTGCCAGTGGTCGCAACAATAATGTTGGCAAAGATTTCAGACTTGTGACAATACTTCGATCACTGGCTTTGATTGATGATACACTCACCAAGGTCTGAAACTATTTATTATTTGTTATCTGAATAGCTTAAGACTTCCTTCCAGAAAGCTGCACTTGCACTTGCACAGGCATCATTTCAAATGTCTAAAGTCATAAAAACATTGAAGTGGAATGCAGACTTTTCTGAAGATGAACAAGAGAACAAGTAGTACTCAATAAATAAATCACATTTTTGAATTTTAACAGTAGTGTTGCAAACAAACCCTCAATAGAAGAAATGTATATCTTGGGTCATCAGTACAGGTGACACTGTAAGAGCAACCTGGGATTGAGGCTATTGAGCTAATGGGGGATCCAAAGTGGATATCCAACTGCTATTGAATCCAAGTAGAACTGGAGCTGGTTCCCAAAGTGCTCCTTGTTGAGCAATAATACACAAATTGAGCTAGTATGGGCTGAATGTGACTGGAACCAGACAGAGCTGGAATATCACTATCAAAAATTGTAAACATTGTTCTTGTATGCAAATTTAAATATTACAATCAAAGCACATCAAAGAAACAGATAATAGATGTTTAGATTTCAAGATGAGGGAACTAGAAATACCAAGAATATTAGAACCAGTAAGAAACAGACAAAAGACAACCCACCACTAACCAAAAGCTCAGTCAAATGCTCTGTACTCATTGTCAGGAGGATTGGAAAAAGGGATGCATCATTGTAATTTGCTCCTTTGGTCCATTGGATCTCCCTTTCAACCACTGCATCTCCAAGCCCAATCAGACTGGCCTTTTTACCACAATTAAAGGCCAAGTGACTCTGCCACCAAACAACCTTGCAAAGAATATGCTCCACAAAAATAACACCACACCCAATATCAAATCCCATGGAAGACCGATCTTGCAATGACAAGTTATCATCAAAGTGTCGAAAAACACAATTGAATGACATGTGGGTCCTGTGAAGAGATGTGACATTGAATCCCAGTTCCTGCAGGCCACGATAAGCACCAGCCTTCTTCATCTTCTATATCCAGGCTGTGACGTTTTCCACAAGAGGTGGTGTGCAGATTCCAGTAAACAGTTGAAAAGCGGTAAGGGTGGGTTGTGTGATTGAGCCTAAGCCAGTTACACCAAGCTTGTGAATAAACTGATGCATGTTGTTCCATGTTGGTAGATTTTCTGGACAGCTGGCAGGATCTATGCCAATGAGTGGTCCCAAGAACTTTGTCCACTTGGTCTGGAAAGCATTACTGAAGAGTCCAGTAAACTGTTTCACCATGATCTCGATGTGGCACATCTGAGAACCAACTGAGCTGACTAGAAGGCTGACCCCATATTGTTGATGAGTCAAGATGAATATACCCCAAGGCTACTTGCTCACATCTATTGAGGGCATGAAATCCAGTTTTCTTCTTTGGCTTGCCTGTTCCAGATGAAGCTAGTGAAATTGGATTGTAGTGTAGATCTGTGTAGAAATGTGAGTTTCTTCTGACAATCTGATCAAACATCTCCATACATTCCTCCTAGTGCTACCAAAGTTCAGTTTGGTCTGGTTTTTGCCCTTTTTGGCCAAACCATGAACCGAACTGGCAGTTTGGTTCAGGGTATGGCCTGAACCGAACCTAAACTGCCCTGAACCGTTTAAATCATTTCAGTTCAGGTTCAGGAGGGTTCAAACCCAAACCAAACCACATTTTTCCATATATCTTAACATATGTCAGAGATTCACATATAATGCATTATTAAAATATTGTTTGACACTGTTGTGAGTGTTATTTAGTCCTCAAGCATCTATTCTCACCATATTGCAAGCATCTCATATTAATTTAGTGATGTGCAAGACTATATATCACAATATACTAATATTGATAGACTACTGTGACTTTGTGAGATTACCCTGCGATATAGCAGCTATAAATTTATAAATTATGTTTCAGTGTGGTCTATTCTATAATTGAATTATTTTCTGCCACTGTTTCCAGCCAGGAATATGTCTGTGTCATGTTGTATTATACTAATATTCTAAAGTGACTATATTATAAAATATTATGATATCATCAAATATGATTTTATTTACACATGTACATAATTGCAACTCATCTATTAGTGTTCATTACATATGGTAGAAGATATCAAGAACATATAAAATGTCAAAAATATCAAAATCTGAGTAAATATCATGAGTTTGACATAGTATCCTTATGTGGGCAGAAAATCGGTTTGGAGCGGTTTGAACTGAGTTCAGAACCATTCAGAATATCCCCAGGGGTCTGAACCTGAACCTGAACCTCCGGTTTGGTTCAGGGAATTGCCTGAACCTAAACCTGAACTTCGGGTTTGGTTCAGTTTCAAACTGAGTTCAGCAAGTTTGAAACTGAACTTTGGTAGCACTAATTCCTCCAGTGTGTTGGACCAGAAGATAACGCCATCCAAAAACTTTACAGTGTCCTCACATTGAGAACTAACCATGAACACCAACATGTTGGCTAGACCCAGATGTCCAGTGAGCTTGCTAGCGGGCAAGTGTTTTGCAAACAGAGTTGCATATGGACTAGTATGTGGGAATGGATAAGTTTGATTGAGCATATGGGTCTGTTGGTACTTCGGCTTGGTTTGGCCCAAGAGAACGTGACTGAGATCAAGGTGTTGAACACCTTTGTTGCGACCAGCAGATAAAGCTTCACGGCAGATTAATCCAAGAGCACCAAAATGTGGTGCTTTAGAGTCCATCAATATATCCTCCAATTTCTGGACAGGAAGAGCAGGATTGAGTACTGCAAGACAGATTTCTTGTTGGCTCTTGACTGCTTGGAGGCACCACTTGGCAGAGTGGAGAGGGTTCTATCACCAAGATCCACCAATGCACCACTCACCAAACCACCAATGTAATCGCACCATTCCTCTATTTTTGAGTTAGAATCCAGCAAGGCTTGGACATGAGTAATCAGAGGTTCCATGGCAGTTGCATAATCTCAAAGGAGTTTACAGGCAAATGTGTCATCCTTCTGCACTTTTTTTGCAAACATCCTGGCAGGACTAGAAAGAAAATTGTGAATTCCGTTAGATGCCAGTATGCCCTCCCCAACAGTGTCCACCAAGGCCATGACAATGCCACCTTGAACAATTGAGCGATCAATTACATTCTTGTTATGAGTGGCATTATTGGGATTTTTTTGAGATCTTGATGTGTTGAAGACATTATCCACTCTATCCAGGGAAGGAACAATGAGCGCATCACACCACAGTGCAAAGAGGACCTCTGAAACATCCGCATAAAGTCCTTCATCACTATTGATAACAGTTTGATTGACAACTGGTAGACATATGATATCAGAGGAACTGGAATTGATATGAGTGTCCACAAAATGCAAGGATATGACAGAGAGGCATGCAAATTCTTCATTGAGCTCTGAATCTGGACCTGGTAAATTGGTATTCTGAGCTGAGGTCTTGCGTCATTTGGCTTTGTGAGGAAAACCATTTTGCTGTTGAGTACGAACACAGGTGACATATTGCACAACATGATTGACGCAGTTTACGAATGATGGAAAGGTGGCTTCAATATTAGACAGCTGATGACAGCAAGCCATCTGCCTTGCCAGACGTGGGCCAATATCCGAGTACCATTGGAAGAAGACCAAGTAGGAACGGCACATCTGCCACTGGATAGCCCTTTGGAGAAAATGCAGTTTTTCAGATTCAACCACAAGAGTAGGGAGAATGTTGACTGAGCCAATTATCTGTTCTAACAGCAACATGGCTTCCTCATTGTATATCCCATGCTTGTCCTTTGATTCTGGCAGAAGTTCCATGAAAGCTGTCACTTGATTATCCAGGTCAAGATGAGCTTGAAGAAGCTGAACAAGGGTTTTGGAATCCAGAGGCTTTCCAACAAAATTCCAGCCAGCTTTTAGTGCAACAGCTTCCTGCTGGAGCCTTGCCGCATCAAGAAGCATATCAAGCATCTTGAAAGAAGTATATGGCACCGGTGCCAGGAATGGTAATACCACAGGCATCATGGAGCTTGCAGCTATGGAAGAATTGGATGGCTGGATACATTGATTAGATATAGTGACAAGTTGAGAGTATGTCAAAGATATTACCTCTGGATCTGAGTCATTGTTATCCTCCCAGTCTCCATCTCCATCAGAGGTTCCCTCATCACTTAATTCAGCTGAAAAAACCAGATTGGCCAAGGAAACAATACAGTCCTGAGAATTCAGTTGAAATTCCTTCAGAAGACAGCCAGCATCTCTTCTAAATTCAACAGATTAAACCAATAAGATATTTGAATACAGTAAACACATACGCAATAGCCTCATACTCATACCACAAGTCATCAGCAGGTCCACATCCCTTGAATCGTACACACCACTGGGGGATACCCTGAACAAATCAAGAGTTAAGCTACAAGAAAACACTGCAACAATATAAAGCAGTTAAATAATACTGACATCAAGTGTTGCAACTTCCTGGATAGATTCAATCTCACCAGTCTCTTGAGCCAAAGCAAGAGCCTTGCGCTTTGATCAGCGAATAGGTACAATAGGCTCTTCAAAATTTGTATCCATCACTGATTCAGAGGGAGGAGGCAAGACAGTTGAGAGCACAGAACTAGAAGCAACTGGGTCAGCTGTTGACTGCTGATCCCCAGCCACAGCATGACGTAGTTTGATGGGAAGCCGAACATTTGGCAAGATAGGTGGTTGTGCATGAGAGGATTCCAAGGAATGTTTGTATGATTCTTGTAAACTCTGCTGAGTATGTCCATAGGCCATCTTTGTGATGAGAATATAATGTTCCTGGCATATTGTCTGGACATACCAGGAATAGTATCCCCTCATCCGTCATACTAGTGCGCTGTCTCTGACTGGATCATATGGAAGAGGTGCCATACTACAGGTTTCCCCCCTCTCATTGGTGTAAGTCATATCAGACAGCATTCTGGCAGGATGTGTAGTTGATATGTCACCAAGAAGACTGGTATTCCAGGCATTGAAGACAATGTCACATGCAAGAAAATTCTTGTGCGTTTCAACATTGCCAAAGATGGGTAGACTGTCCTTTGCAACGGTAGGATATCCACGATTGAAATGCGATTGAGATCCCATGTTTCCAAAGCCTGTTACTGGAGTTATGAGAAATGGAGTGACCTGCATAAATGCAGCATGGTTTGGATATAAAACTATCCCAATACGATTTTGCATGCCAACCAAATCAGCAAGCTGACCAAGACCAGTCTGTGTGAGCCACTGTTCTTAACTGGGTCTGGATTTACAGTTGGCTTTTCACCACCATGAAGATCTGGTCCCTTGAATACTGCAAAGAACAAGGCAATACCAATTGCCCTGAAATACAAAGCAGGCCTTGGGAAGAAAAAAGGGCCTGAATTACTTCCTATGGTTCAAAGGAATTAATAAATGCATTTGGAAATGAAATGTAATAGAAATATGTACCTACTGGTAACCGTATGGCCTGAATAAAAAGAGTAAATCCAGGATGAAAATCATTGCGATCGGTATGCAATCTACCCTGAACCTGACCAATCATGGAAGCCAGATCACCAATATCAGATGATACATTGACTTGGAGTCCAGTGTTGTTTGGTAAAGGACCACCAAATCCTGGCACATTGTTTTCTAAGTAAATCCATTCGAACATATCCCATTCCAGTTTTGAGATGCAAGTGGGCATGATGAGTCAAAATAGGTGATAACAAATGTGAAGAAGCCGGCATATCTGAGGATGTTGGATTTGAACAGCTGGTGCAACTACTCCACGTCCATCACCTTCAATCTTGGTTGTAGCCAAGCTGGAAGAACCATTTCGGGGATCGTCAACATCTTTTGTGGACCTGTTGTTGTGTTTAAGTCCAAGATCATATATAGCAGGAACTGCAGGTTGGCCATCGACAGCTGGATTTCCAAAGGCTATTTCCAAAACTTCATCAGCAAGTCGACTGACTTCTGGGCCACATGGATACTGATGCATGGATGAAACTGTTTGAATGCAAGCTATGGTGATGATATGTTGGTCAGAGCTGTTTATTCAATTGGCAAATGGTATACCAACAGGCATCAGGATCATGTCAGGAATGAGATCATATGTGAGCTTTCCATCAACCACTCTAGGACCTATATCTGGAGGGATGATGGTATGGAGAAGTTTTTCCATAACCATACTTTTCTGAGCAGGGTTGAAGTCGGCCACATATGTATATCCTCTGCGATAATGGTTGTCTTGAACCAATCTGTAAGAAGGTGCATTAGGATAAATAAATCTAGAACCAGCAGGAGGACTGGTAGGAAGTGGTGGCTGCAATAGTTCTGGTGATGATACAGGTGTCCTGGATAGTTGCTCTTCAGGCCAGAATAAGTCGTAAGGTGGCTCAGTTGTGTAGGGATTCAAGGGAGATATGCTATATACATCTTGAATACCAAAGTGAACTGGTTCATCTAGCCCAGAATTATAGGTCTCTACAACATAAATATTAAACAAGAACCAGGACACATCATGTTATACAAACAAACCTGTAGGATCTTCCTGATTGCTTGAGCCAGCAACCATAGTATCCAAGTCCATATAATAAAGAAAGAAATAACTGACCATGTCAGCATATTCAGAAGGTCCTCCAACATCAGGTATGAGTGGATGGACAGCTGTAGTAACTATATAGTTACAAAATCAGTTAAAATAAAGAAGAACAAGTGGTGAAAATCACTTACCGATGTAATGAGAATTTACCTTTGACAAAGAATGAAGTGGTGAAAAAGGATTAAGATCTTCTGAAATCAGATCCAAGGCATTGAACTGATTGCCATTGTGCTACAATAGCCTATGAGCAAATAATGCAATAAAGTTGAATATTTCAACACTTTACACTGAGCCACTGATCCTAGTGGAGTCCGATCGGACCACGTGAGTCCGATCGGACTCTCATCGGACTCACATCGGACTCCATCAGGACTCACCTTCTTTCCAAATAGTGATACAACATTTGACAAGTCCGATCGGACTCTGGTCGGACTCTCATTGGACTTTCATAGGACTCCATCCGGGAATTATTTAGTACTTTTCACTTGATCACAACTTCCCCTAACCTCCACCTCCACCACCACCACCTCCCTTTCACTACCATCTTCCACTTCCACTTCCTCCTCCTCCTCATCATCATCATTATCACTATCTTCCTCCCCCTTCTTATCCATTTCCCTATCATTAACATCATCCATTTCATCTTCTTGCTTTTCAATTATTTGTGTTCTATTGAAGAAACAACATGGCATGCAAAAACCAATCAAAGTTGCAAGGAAGCATTCTTTTCAAATTTGGTTGAAGTCCACCTAACCATGCATTCAACAGTTCACATGCTTGTAATACATCTTTGTCAATACAAATCATAAAAATAAAGCCAAATACTTAACTGAATGTTGGTTGAATGTACATTTATAATATGGTTGTTCTACATTATCATGTTCCACTACTACAGATTTGGCACAGGTTCATCAATGGAGCAAGATTGCACCATTTATGACACAGATGGCATTTTGTGATTAACATAGTGCTAGGAATTACAATGAATTGAGTGGTTTCCTTCTAGTATTTCAGCTCCCATCAGCAATACTACTTCTAAGCAGCCTGTCAATAAAGATCTAATTTGTGTAAGAGGACCCATTCTTCCAGTTCCAGTTCCATGGCTCCAAAGTTCATCTACTGTGTATGCTAACAGTTCCAGGTCTGGTTCCATATTGGATCTGTTTCTGGTTCTAGTAGTTCCAGTTCCAATCCCTATTCAATTGTCCATCTGGTTCTGATCCCAGTTCCATATTGGATCCAGTCCCAGTTCCAGTTGTTCCAGTTCCAACTAAGTCCCTAATCCTAGATGGGATTATGTGTTCATGTGTAGACCCTCATTATTATGGACCATCTATCCTTCATGTTTCATACCTATCACCTCACCCCCCTCATGTTCATTGTCTTGCCTCACAGCAGACATCTTCTCCATTAGTATAGTTCATCTTTTGCCATTGTACTAGTTGCCACTTTGTCCTTCTATCATTTACACTGTCCTCTTTGTGTTGTGTATAACCAGCCTTGTGTATTTATAATAGTTGCTGGTAGGGTATAGCACAGGTTTGGGCCTTTATGTATGAAACAAAATACCAATATTGTTGGAATTACTTGGACTTTGGGTGGGTAATGGGTCTTGAAAATCCTTGGCAAACCTGTGTCCATCATTTCCTTCATTATCCACACTGTATACAATGAATAAATCCCATAAAATATCACACTGGAGCTTGATATTTCATTTGGTTGAGCATTACCACCGTGATTCTGATATTCCAATCAGATTCCAAGTAAATTCCATTCAGAATGGTCATTTTTTCAACACATCTCAACAGCTTATATATTGTCCCACAATTCTTGGTTAATTGATCCATATATATATATATATATATATATATATATAAATTTAATATTTCACAAATTATTTAAATAATTAATTTAAGCCTATGAGGTGAAACAAGGGGGAAAGGTACAATTGGGGAAAGTGAGGGAAGGGGAAGCAAGGAGTGAGAGGGAAAAGTGAGGGGACTGGGATGGAAATGGGAAGGGGGGGAGGGGAGGGGAATGGCAATGGGGAATGGCAATGGGGAATGGGGGAATGGCAATGGCAATGGGTGGGGAAGGTGGAAGGGGAATGGGAATGGGAATGGGAGGGCAGGGAAGGGGAAGGGAAGGGAGAAAGGGAAGGGAGAAGGGAGAAGGGAAGGGAAGGGAGAAGGGAGAAGGGAAGGGGGAAGGGAGGGTTTGAGGGTGGGGAATAAAGGGGAAAGGGGGGAAGGGGAATAAAGGGGAAGGAGGGGGGGGGAGAAAGAGGCGAGGGAGGGGGGACTGACAGGCCCCCGTGGTTGCTGCTGCTGGCCCCCATCGCCGTTGCTGCTGCTGCTGCCGTCGTCGCTGCTGTTGCCGTTGCCGTTGCCGCCACTGCTGGCATTGCTGTCGTGGCCCTTGCGCCCCTCTGCTGGTCGCCGTTGGCGTCGTCATCGTGGTACCCCGTCGCCGTGCTGATCGTCTTCCTCATCCTCGTCGTGTTGGCGTGACAGGCTTGGGCGTAGGTAGTTAGTAAAACGATGTATGAAAATAAAAATAAAAACTTACAAGGCAGTGGGGGTGGGTGCACCACCCTGCTGCCGTTGCTGCCGTACCCGTTGCTGGTGGTTTGTCTGGCGTTGCTGTGTGGGCGTGGATGTAGGTGTTGGCATTGGTGTTGGGCACTGATGCTGCTGCTGCCGTTGCCGCGGTTGCGGTTGCAGCTCCGGATGCTGCTGCTGCCACCGTTGTCATTGGTGATGACGTGGCTGGGCCGGGCTGCTGGGGCGCATTTGGTCACTCGCGTTGGCTGTTCGTGGGTCGACGTCGGTATGTGGGTGTTGGTGATGACGTGGCGGCTGCGGCTGGGCTGGGCTGGGGCTCGTTTGGAGACGACGGCGTTGGCGTTGGTTGTGGCTGCAGTCCAACATTGTCAGCAAAAAAAAGCAGAAAAAAGGAAAAATACATACCTGGGGCAGCGGGAATGGGCGCACCACCACCCCGCTGCATCCATCATCCCCATCCCTCCCTGTCAGGTCACACCGCGCTTGTTGTGCATTGGACTACCAGGCGTCGGCACTCGTGTTATGGTGCTAGCGAGGGGCGGTGTTAGTTTTGATCCTGTAGAATATTGATAGAAAGTATGAATGAACCTACCTTTGAAGGGGGCGCTCCCCGCCCCCATTTCGTTGTCTGTATGCTGTGAATTGCTGACGCGTGCTTTGTTGAGCGTCACGTGGCAATGTCGAATGGTCCGTGCGCTTTGGCCAACTTTATTTAAACCCGTGAGAATGATAACCTACTTCGGGGAAGTTCCCCAGTAATTACAAAGTAATAAGTGATTAATTAATTATTATAAATATTGAGTCCGTTCGGACACTGAGTGACTTCTGACAGACTCCTATGGGTCTAATAGAGTCCGACTGGACTCAGCTCGGACTCGGACTGGTTCGGACCTCACTTTTGGCAGAACAAATAGTGAAGCAGAGTCTGATGTGAGTCCGATCAGAGTCCGATCGGACTCACATGGTCCAATCGGACTCTGACCGGAATCAGTGGCTCAGTGTAAAGTGCTCGAATATTTGGAACTCACCTCTGCGTTTTCTTCACACATCTCCATGTCAATCAAGTCTGAGAGATTCATGAACACCAAGAGGATATGCAGAGGAGTTAGGAAGTGAAGTTGAAACAGAATGGTCTGTGGGTCTAGTGCACGCTACTAGCTTATTCTCAAAGAGATGAAATTGGTGCAGACAGCGGTAGTTGATAATGGAGAGTCTTTCACTGGTAAGGGGAGGCAACTGTAAACCCGCCAGCCCAATCTCCCTACACACTGTATTACAGAGAGTGGTGCACTGACTGGAAGTCAGGAGCAACTGGGAAACACTTGTAAAGAGAACCCAGTGAAGTAGCACTTCTCTGCAATTCACCTTGCTCTAATCTCCTATCAATAAACCAATGTGCAGCACTACAGCCACAGCAACTGATTAGAATGATATCTCCAGAAGCAATCCAAGAATTGCCAGATAGGGTCAAGACACAGATTGAGGACCAGTGTACAAAGAGGCAATGAGAATGAATATTCTCAGTATAGAAGACCAAGGATCAGTGAGTTTATGTTGTCTGGAACTCCCAAAACAACTATAGAGCCAATGGTCACCAGAGTAAGGAGCAAGGAGCAGTCTCCTAACAAGACTTATGCCGAAAATATTTAGAAAATATAATATATTAAATTTCACTATTTAATTGCAACATATAATGAACTACTTTAATAATGTGATACCAGTGCAGGGGGGGGGGCCATACCAGCCAGGGATAGTCACAAAAAGCATGGAAAAAGGTTTGCTAGGTGTTAAAAAAAGCAGTTAGTGGGGGTGAGGGTAGCGGGTGCGAACATGGGGGACACAGGGCCCCCATCTGCTCGTTTTCAGTCCTAACAGGGCACGGGGGTTCCAGACCAGCTGGGGATGGTTGAAAAGGGGGTGGGATGAGGCTTGCTGGCTGTTAAAAAAAGTGGTCAGTAGGGGTGAGGGTAGCAGGCCATTGGTGCACCTCAATGTGAGACCCCGACTCCTCATTTTTAACTGTAATGGTATTAGTCAATTACACCAGAATACAAAGACAATTACTCAGACATACCTATGCAATTTGACATTTGTGTGCCAGCATCATGGGGGTTGATGTTGAAGCTGCCCACTGCTGAATAAGCACAAAGTGGCTAGCAAAATTGTCTTGGGCATTCAGGCGATTTTGCTAGCCACTTTTGGTCCCATATATGGACTTACGCATTTACATAATTACTTCAGACATAATTAATCAATTATCAATTAGCAGCATTTCACACACAAAAAGACACAACAATTACTGGTTGGCTCCAAGTTTGAATTGCTGGTCCCATAACTGTATCCTGCTTCTCTACTGCAAAGCCATTACATCAGAAAATTTTCTGTGCATTTACGCATGAATTTTCACTCACAAAATAATCCCCCCACACCTTCAGATCAAACTGGAGGTTAATGCATAATGCAGGAAATCAAGGGAATACCACCAAGATTTATCCAGCAGAACTTTGAGGGTGATAGAGGTACACATAAGGTCTGTGAACCCACAAGGTCAGTAAAGAAACAGCAAGAATTTAAAAGAGGAGACATTGAGGACAGAGCATTTTGAGTTTGTCTGAGTGTGAATGCTCCCACTGTAAATTATATAACTCCGATTTAATTTTAGCCATGACTGTGGACCATATTCTGCTCGTTTGCATGCTGTAGACTTGGAAGCTACATTTCACAGTTCCTTTTAGTGGCATGAAATTTAGGATACACATCATAGAATACATCTAGAATTTACCACATTTTCACTTTCAGTATTACAACTGTTATGTTCCATATACTCATTACCCTTGCTCAAAATGACACACAGGCAGCCCAAACAAGACCAGATTGCCTCCATATTTTTTTTATAGAAAGCTAGTATCCATTACAGGTTCATTGGTAATTTTTGTGAGAATCCATGCAGTGTAAAAGCTAATAGAATCTATGAATGTTGGATTGAAACCAGTCAGAAGGGATTTCAAACTCAGTTGCTATATTGGGACACAATTTTCCCTCAGTCCCTGAGATGAATGAATCACCCCAATGGCTGAAAACCAGGTTTATAAGAACAAGTTTTCCATAAATGGAAGAACTCATAATTAGGAAGCTATAACGAAAGACTCAGCATTTGTAAGAGTCAAACAGCTGAGGTGCATAAGTGTTCTACACTACTTTACAGCCCTTTGTGTATATCTTGAGACTAGCCAAAATTTTTGTAAACAAACCAAAACTTTTAACTTAGTCAAATTTTAACACTGTTCCCTTTCTCACACCATGTCTCCTGCTAGAAAACGGTGCAATCGCCAATCCAGCATCATCAGCAGTGAAACTGACTGCCGTTTCAGTCCCACTCGCACTGATGCTAACACCTCTGGCTCTGAGTCACCCTCTGAGACAGTCCCAACCACTTCAAAGTGTCACAGAGGCACCAAAACTGTGCCTGCAAACCCGGTCCCCACAACCATCAACTACTCTATCTCAGCATTCACCGCATCTGAAATGAAGAAGCCTGTTGCCAAGCGGCAGCCCAAGACCATCTCCCTTCACCTCCCTCCCAACGAACCTTGGGACAACGTCAAAGCCGAGCTCCTCATCAAATTTTGGCACATCCTCAAGCTCGACAATACTACATTCACTGACTACCAAATTCTATTCACGGTCCCCCGAGTCATTGGAAAACCCGGTTTCCCTCTCACCAATGCTGCCGATTACGCCGTTCTCATTGATTCCTCACGCAAATCTTGCCTAGTTCAGCTCCATGTCGTGACCCCCCTTGACAATGATGATAAGGAGAACCAGGATGATACTGTGGCCCCCAAGTCCAAGAAGAAGGATCCTGCCATCCTTCCAGGCAATGTGCAGAAGACGATGAATATCTGTGCACTACAAGAGCACTGGGTCTGCGTTGGGAAAACAGCAACGTGCTATGGAACGCACTGCTTTGTCAAGGACAACAGTACACATGTCCCGCTTAGCCATCAACAGTTCGACTGCTGGGCCTCGGCTCTGGTAAGTCTTCACATATGGCCATTACTACTGTACTAACATTTGTATCTCTAGCTAAAGAACGACAACTCAGCGACATTGGAAATGCCCCCCAACCATCGACTCTTTGACGACCAACTCTCCCCAGTCTTACAATGTCGCCTCAATGCGCAGAACAACAAAGCAGCTGCAGTGGCTGTCGCACCTGCAGCCCCCGTGTTCAATTTTACCATTGGAAAGGAAGTTCTTGACATATTTCGTCCACCGGTGCAAGAAGCGGCACCTGCCCTTGTAGATCTCGGAGCTGCCATTTCGGCACCCCCTTATGAAGACCCACAACCATGCATCCAAGCCCCCAAAGTTCCCAATCCCGCTGTTGGGTATGACCTGTGTTGCCCAACCCTTTTACAACCCAACCACCTTCCTGGCGGAGATATGACCATGGCCGCATTCTGTGCGCAATACAATGTTTGCAAGAAGACCCTTGAAAAATTCAAGAAGAACTTCTACACAGATGCCGACATGCTCCGTTTCATCACAGTGGATGAACTGAAGGAGATGGGTTTTCTTCTTGGTGAGATTGCGGGTTTGCGCATTGCCATCAAATGCTGGTCAGTTCTGGTGTAGTCTTTTTATTTCATCACTCATAGCTAGTCCCTCGTTGTCCGTCTCAGTAGTAAAAATTGTCCGTCTCAGTAGCAAAAATATAACCCCCACACTCATTTCAATTGGCCTGCCAAATCGGATACAAGGTACATACAAAGTTGCTACATGTTAGAATGGAAAGATGGACAACATTAGAAGTACCCTGCATGCACAAAATATCCCTCTGCATCCTCGCTAGTGATGATATCCAAGACTTCTAACATATCATACAGAATCCCGTCCCCCGCCGTCGCCGCATAATAATCATGGTGCCGCCTGAGAAAGTGTTTGATCTTCAAAAACGATTCCTCAATGGGGTTGAGATCCAGTGAGTATGGCGGAAGGTACTTGACACGAATGCCGTAATGGTCAGCGAGGGCGAGGATCTCACCGCCATGGTGTATCTTTGCATTATCTAACACAATAACACTGAGGGGCCAGGGTAGGCAGTACATAGTGGAAACTAGAACAAGTTAGAGCTAGATACCAGAAGGAACAGAAGAAACATACCACACTGTTCTCGAGCCAGGCCAGAAACAACTCCGTTGTCAACGAACCTTCCACAGACATTCCCGAGACCATCCCATCAAGGGTGAGACATGCAACAGTTGAAGTTCGACGCCCACGAACTAGTGCTGCCAAAGTTCAGTTCAGTCCAGTTCAGACCCCTTTTTTGTGAACCCTGAACTGAACTCGGAGTTCAGTTCAGCTAAGTTTCTGAACTGAACTGCAAAATTCAGTTCAGTTCAGTTCAGCATAGGCTATGAACCCTGAACTCTTACTATATAAGGCAATTGGTTCAGTTCAGACATGAATTTGACTGAACTGAACTCTTTAAATGGTTCAGTTCAGCCAAGAGGCCTGAACTGAACTGAACTTGGGGTTCAGTTCAGGGTTCGAACCGAGTTCAGATCAGTTCAGAACTGAACTTTGGCAGCACTACCACAAATGAAGGGCTGAGCCTTTGCTGGGTACCATGCCTGGACCGCCCAAAGTGTCTCCCAATGCTTTGCTCATCCTTCGAGACTTCATCAATGAACCCAAGTTTGTGAGGTTGGTACTGGGCCATACGTGCGACGAATTCTGCTCGGCGATCATTGTTTCGTTCTGCAGCAATGCGTCACAGGCGTTTCCGACTTGTGTGAAGAAGTTGGGTGTGGACTGTGGTGTAAGGAATGGAAATGAATCGATTGGTTGCAAGGAGGTGAAGGAACTCATCCAGAAAGAAATCAGGGTTTTCGTCAACAAGCCAGCAGAGGTATTCCACGTCGTTGCAGTCAAGGCTGCGAGGGCGACCGCGTATACCATGTGTGATGGGAACAACATCGCCAGTTTGATGCCAGAGCCGGAGAATTCGATAGAACGTTGCACGAGAGATCCCGCAACAGTCAAGGATGTCGGGGAGTTCAAGGAGGCCATGCTCCCAGAGCCGTATGACCGCGAGCTTGACGTCGCAACTAATATGATGATACATGAGAAAGGGAACAGCATTAAAATTTGACTAAGTTAAAAGTTTTGGTTTGTTTACAAAATTTTTGGCTAGTCTCAAGATATACGCAAAGGGCTGTAAATAGTGAAAATATTGCCTAGCAACAGGGTAATCTACTTTGTATATAATGTAAATCAAATCGTAGGTAATAACAAATAGTCCTTGGTAAATACTTTATCCATAACAAATGCCTTGGGCTTGTGATTTCAACAATGGTGGGGAGATGCAGGAAACCATATTTAGTGATCTCATGGTCCAAAAACGAATATTTCAATCTGTTCAAGGGGGGGGGGGGGCTGGATAAGATCAAGGTTGATACAGGGTTTCAATTAGGAAGGACAGTCAAAACTTTTCTTCCGTATTACATAAATTTTGGGCTACAATACTGATTAATTTGTTTATCGGGGGCTAGCACTTTTTCCATTTTTGTCTGGATGTCTTACATCTCACCAGTAATGCCTACCCCGAGATCTGAGCCATCATCCATCAAAAATAAACTCAAGAGGGAAGCGATATCGAGGGAAAAAAGAAAAGATAAAGGACGTCGAAAGTTGCGGAAACGACTCGCACAAGTAAAAGCGGAGACAAACGATCCTATCGCCAAGAGGGTGAGTTTTCTGAACTCATGTTCGTCTCGACACAGTAACAACTGATCCGCGCTCCCAAAGACACGCCTAGCAGCGAACATTCCCCATACCCTCGATAATATGCGTGAATTTGACGCCTCAATCCAAACTGCCGACCTGTTTGCATCCTCACTCTCCGACACCCCCATCAACAGTTTGATGTCTGATCCTCATCTCACACCGAAAATTCTAATTACAACCTCAAACAAGGCTGCGAAGGTTACCCATGATTTTTGTGACGAACTCGTAGGAGTATTCCCTGGTGCAGAGTTCTTCCAAAGAAAGAAAGGGAAAGGGTTTGAGATTGGGAGGATAGCAGGGTGGGCCGCTGAGCGGGGATACAGGCACATGTGTGTGATCAACGAAAATATGCAGAAGCCCAGTACGATGAGTATAAACTTTACCTGTTTAGCATTGATAGATCTTGGCCGATAGATGCGATGACGTTGGTATGCTTGCCAGACGGACCAACGGCGTACTTCAAACTCACATCAATCGAACTCACCGCACAGATATTTGCACGTCATGCTCTCTTATTTCTATCGGCTGGTGCTTATCGATTGGATAGGGTCACGCCCGTGCTACTCCTCATTACCCTGAGCTGGTTCTTAATAATTTTGTAACGCACCTCGGCCATACCATTGGACGCATGTTTCAGTCCCTTTTCCCTCCCATTCCTGAATTTCAAGGTCGCCAAGTCGTCACACTCCACAACCAACGTGATTTCTTATTTTTCCGAAGACATCGGTAAGCGAGATTTGTTATTTATGTGCCAGCATGCTGATGGGGTCAAGCTATGCCTTCCGGTCGACAGAAAAAGTTGCATTTCAGGAAATCGGCCCCCGTTTCACTCTCAAATTGCAGTCACTCAAGAAGGGGATCCCGTCGGTACAAATTGTTGGCGAAATCATGGAACCATTGACTTTTGCATCGGAACTGCCCCATGAGGTGACAAGAAGGGAGCTATTACCAGATCACCGGGATGATAGTGCCAAAGTAGTCGAAGAATCGAAGAAAGTTGTGCCACTAAATGAGGGTGATTTTCTGTGGAAATGGAAGGTACGATTCTTGAGCTTGACCATGTTGAGGTTGAATTTGAGCGGACTTGTCTATAGCCGGAGCTGCAAACTACTAGACGTACTTTTTTTTTGTAATGTCATCAAGATTACCTTGCTGGCAAGGTTACTGAATTGAAGCCAGAAATTTGTCCATTCTTTGCTGTCTGTGCCTGAAAGGCTGGCACTACTTGTCCCACAAAATAGATTTTACAGTAGGTGTGCATGGCTCATTGTGCTGTCTCAAAGAATAACTTGGAGATGTGCCTTGTGTTTATGGCTGATGGATTTGGGTGACCACCTCCATTTCTGTCAATCAAGTACATACAGAGTGCATTATTGTAATGTGCTACCGTAGAGTTTCAACCACAACTTCACGGGAATCTCGTGTGACCTTAGGTCACCCTAGCTTTGTAGCTGTGTATACTTGTGTGACATGTGACCACCCTGCTTCCATCTGTCCTCACCAGGCATCACCATTCAGCATGTCTATAGTCACATAGGAAACTAAAATCAAATCTCAGACATGCAGTTTGTCTCAGTCACAATGGCTTACATGGCCTTAAAAGTATGATTCCCCTCCCTTCCCCCCATTAATTGCACTGATGATGTTACAGGATGTCTGTGGCGGACTCCGGCAACACAGACAACACAAGAGTCTTGAGGGAAGAAAAGAGGAAGGGAAAACCAAGTAGTAATTCAATGGATACAATGTGAGAAAGGATGGGGGCATAATTGGTCATGATGGTGTCATAATGGTGTCATAAGGTGTCATAATGGTGTCATAAGGTGTCATAAGGTGGGGCTGCTGATTGATCAATGAGTCATCTGAGGGGAGATGAGCCACTGGCTGATCTTCTCTGAGATCTGGGGTGGTTTATGGTTCTCTAGGAATTATGGACCAAGGCTGGAACATGTAATTTCAAATTGGGCTTCTAGAATCAGTTCTTCAGGCTGTGCTTCCTTTTCCAATGTTCTAGAATAGAAAGCTGTGCTTCCTCTATCCATGTTCTTTGATGGAAGATGGAAGGCTGTGCTGTGCTTCCTCTTCCAATGTTCTAGAATAGAAGATAGAAGGCTGTGCTTCTTATCTTATCTGTTATCATGAAAGATAAGAAGGTGGCAAGGCTGTGGCTGCTGATCTTATCCTTTCCTTATTAGTAAAGTTAAGGATAAGTGAGCTATTATCTAATCCTGTAATCTGATAAGGCCTTGTTCCTTCATTACTGATGCTGTAAGCTGGGTTTGATGGTGGCTGGGCACCATCCCTTAGTGCTTGGGGCTATATTCCTGATATTGTCCACTTGTTGTCCTGGCTATTGAGAGAAGGGATACTCCAGCTGAAATTGCAATATTGCAGCTGAATGGAAAATTGTATAAATATCCTTTCTTCAAACTTGTACCATGTTTTTGATCCAAAACCATTTTGGATCATGACACTGGTTAAAGCGCAGCCATGCAAAGGGTCTACACAGGTTCGGGTGATGTCAGAGATGAGCCGAGTTGAGCGGTTAAACAGTTGAATAAGGTAGAAAACTGGTGTGATGTTTGTTGGAGCGGTGTGAGGTGCAGGCGATGATAACAAGAGAAATGTGAAGTTGTACAGTGAAGCACAGTGTGGCGACAAGTGTAGGGCATAGGTAGGATGCATAGAAGTGTGTCTAAAGTGTTTCAAAGTTAGAATAGGTCAAATTGAATAGTTACGAGGTCAGAGCATGCAGCTGCATATCACCGGACAAGAATTCTGGAACCATGCCTGTGAACTCTGCTGCAAATACAGGACAACAGAAGCTGGTGTTGTTGGTATGTCGCTTTGCACTGCAGTTGTGTTTATGCTTGACTAGAGCTTTTTCCCCAATAGAAGCCCTGCATGCTACTGTCACCAATGGCATCAGCATCAGTCACCCTTGCTGTGGAGTACATGATTGCAAGGAGCCATTGCAATCTCAACGGAAAAGGTTTTGCGCTCATCATAATGATATGAAGAACTTGTGCACAGTGACAACATGTTCGCGACCTTGTGACCCTGGCTACAAGACATGTGGAATACAAGACCACTGTCGACTCGAAGCGGCTGGAAACGAACAACGAACTGCGATGTTCCAATTATGGAAACGGCTGGAGTGGCTTAACACAATCATTGGATATAGATGAAGACACAGAGGTTAATACTGTGGTGGAATGCAATGACAAGTCACCAGAAGGTAACAAGCAACCTTGTATACGATTAAATCGCCGGCGCACCCACAACGAACAACTCTGTGTTACCACCTGTGGTGTGATCCTGGGTTGTGCCACTTTCTTTGGCTCAGAAGCTGTCAATGGCGGTGTGGTCAGTGATACCCACTGTCTCCATGTTTTAATTGACATGTTCACAGGTTTTCACCAAGAACTTTTCCCTACTCCCCAGTCTGTCCTGGGTGTCAATTTCTTCGACAACAACTGCCACATGAAAAAACACCTCAATACAACAAACAACCATTATTTCAATCGATGTGCACTTCCGGTAGACGTATTTCACATGAAAACAAAGCATTGTGAATCTGATTCTTTTTGCAATGAATGGTGCAACCCTGCTCAATTCCCTGATCTCATTGAAGATGGCAAGTGGACTTTTAACTCTTCAGCAGCAGAAATAACCAATGCGTGGTTTGGCGGCTTCAAGGCCGTTGTATGGGAAATGCGAGTGGATAGGTACAATTTTTTCCTTGATGAAATGATCAAGCAATGCAACCATCTGATTGTTGAGGATTTGTGTAAATGGCATGCATGTCCATTTCAGATTCCTCGATGTGATCTTCTTGGTGCTGGTTCTGGGGTTGTATATTAAGTAGGGTATCGCATTGTGCGCTATGTACAAAATAGTGCAATTAATTTATTTCGCGCACACGTTCCAAACACAGAGAGCACACACTTGAATAGGTTCTGCATGCACATTTGAATGGGTTCCGCATGCACACATTACAACACAGAGCGCACATGTCAAGTAGCACGCGTTTAATATTTTTTTTGTAGCACTAAGTTTATTTAGTGTGCAACTGCAAGTAGTGCACATTTTTAATGTGTGCTTACTTTTAATAGCACGCAACTGCACTGACAAGCGCAAGAGAATTAAATTGTGCCCAATATGTATGCAAATGCAACTGGTTGAACAATCACATTAAAGAGGATGACAGTCTGTGTAACTATAACAAAAGAGTGTGTAAAAGAAGTGTAGGGGAATGAGGAAGACGGTCATGTAAAAGGAAAGGAATAAAAGAGTCTTCAGGGAAAGAAGGAGTCTTCACGCAGGGCAGGAAATCTTTCTTGTAGATATTGATCTATGCCCAGGGATTGTGTCGAGGCTTTCCTGGAATGTGAAACCCAGAGTGAGCAACTGGCAACCACAACATGCCAGCGGAAGGAGGGAGTGAGGTGGTTGATGCCGATACAACACCTTCAGTATCTGGAACAATTGCAAGGAAGACTCTACCAGGACCTGCAACATTGTTCGGTGCAGGTGGAGTGGGTGGCAATGGTGAAAACGGGATACTGTGGTTGAATATCCCTAACTGCTCATCCATGTCAGTAACATCGAACATCTCAGGGCCATCAAAGGTATCGAAATCACTCCAAGAAAAAGGTGAATTGCAGGCATTTCTTGCCAGGCTTGGAGGCTCTGAACCTGGGGTCACTGAAATAAGGTGGGTTAGAGATCACCCAGGCAATCGCTACCAGTAGCCATACCTCTTGGGCGTTTGACTTGCAAATCCTCATCACTTGTGTTGGTCTTAAAAGAATCATTGCACTTCCTTGTTCTGGCATAGTTCCGGTCAGACCTGGTGATCTGATCATTGTCTGAACTACTGTTGTCACTGATACTAAGCACCTCTGAATCTCCAGTGCATCACCAATCAGGCCAGCAAGTCCAACAATGTGAAATATGACAGTGTACCAACAATTTCACGGCGTTGTACAGATATCTTCCCTCCATTGGTATTGTCATTGCAGCTCGTTGTGGAGTCAACCGACCCCAACTCGGAATTGGAATTGGGATCTGGAGAGATTGCCTTGCGGTCCCTTACACTAGACTTGTGATCAGTCCCTCTTTTCACTCTGATCAACTCAGTTGCAGATCCTGTTGTGTCATTGGAATCAGGTTCACTCTCTCCATTTCTTGCACGTTCTGTGGCAACTTCCCAGTTAGAGTAAACAGTTTCTGGAATACCATGACAAGGAGCTGTTGGAGAGTCAGTGGGCTCTGGCTTTCTCGTGAAATGAACTAACCAATTCAGACGCAGTAATTTGTATACTTGCGACCCATAGAGCCTTTTGCAGCTGAGACATGGACACCTGTGGTTGTTGCCCTACAGACAACAAACAGGCTGGCATGATCCTTTCACAACAAGACCCAATGAAATTTGCCTGAAGCTGGCCGACCATAACGTGTGTTGAGCCACGTGAATGCTTCTGGCAGCAGTTGGCGAAACCACTCATCAAGTTGGGTTTGATTCCAACTTAATTTAAATTCAAGATCTGTGACTTCATCGTTTTCCACAGCGAGACAAGACTGAATGTAGCTTTCTATTTCCTGTGCTCTGGGATATTTGGTCTGAACCAGTTCGCCATCGGCCTATGGAGTAGCAGATCAGTAGAAATTATATAATTCAAAAGTTAGTCCTACACACAGTCCACACGGAACCATGATGACCATTGGAATGGGTATAATTCTCATTAGTACTACTAATGAGAATCCTAGTCTGTATGTGTGCGCATCGTGATCTATCTAGTCTCTCTCTGTCTAGCTACACATCTAAGTCTGAACATCACGTTGATACGCACCGTACGATCCTGACCTCTGATTCGATATATCTCACGATTCTATGCGATTCACATCAATCTGACACTCTTCGACCTTGCGATCAAGTTGCGACTATTGCGATCATCTGCAACTTCGGAGATCTTTAGTTATCGCATTTCGAAGTATTTCCTTTGTTTTCTTTGTTCTACTTTCTTATGCATCGTCCCCTATACTCTTTCTTTATGATACATATGCCCCTCTCTCTTATATCCCCATATAGTATACTCCTTTCATCCCTCTTCCTTTGTCCTTACAGCTTATATACCTGCATGTATGAGCCACTAGACAGAGATCCCAGAGAACCCCCAGAGAACCCACATACACTGTCCTTCCCCCTTTGTCTCAGAGCCTATCCTTAGTCCTAGACATAGTCCCTTCGCTTTATATTGCCTTCTCTCACCATCCGACCCTGCCATTTGTCTGCGACTTTCTTATTTTTATCGCACCTCTTCAATTTTTATCGCAACTCTCTTATTTTTATCGCACCACTTCGACTTTTATCACAGCATTTATATTGAGTGTCTCACACCTTTCTATTCTTTCTCTTTCCTCTTCTATCCTAGTGTAGGCTTTCCGAAACTTCCTCGCACCTTTCTTAGCAGTTCCTAGTTAGATTCCCTTCTTACTACCCCCACCTGCACATCAACATGATATGCTGACTAAGCATATCATGTGCCTCCCACTACACCATCCCAACCTTCACCAGCTTGTCTCTCATCTGAGAAGAATTCTAAAGCTCATTGTTGAGTTGTTGGCATGGTCCCGAAAATCTAAAACATACCAAAGGTGAAGCATTCACCAGCCTCCTGCCTATATTGCCATCCCCATCACCTGGCTTAGGGACTCCACCAATATTGTTTCGAGTTATAGCTGAGGAACTAGAAGCAGTTTGTCCTTCACGCACAATCCAGGGTGACATGGATGAGCAGTGACAGGTGTCAGTATGTTTACAATTGCGACATATCTTCAAGCCAGTGGTCTTGGCAGTGAATTGACTGCAATCACAATGAGGATTGTCTTTTGCAGAGCCACCAGAGCAAGTAAGAACCATGGTGAACTCGTGTGTGAAGAAATTGGTAGGACAAAAGATGAGTAAAAAAACAACAACAAAAAAACACGCCTTCTCTTGCCAATTTTCCCAGGCTTGAACAATCAACATCGTGTTGATGTATGACTGAATTTCATTTGCACTGTGGCAAAGTAATGGTGTCAGGATAGATCAACAAGATTATATGGGTAGTAAATGGCACGATACCTTTTATCTTAGTGATGGGTCTGTTGTCATTGAGGTTTGAAGGACTACACAAACACTTTCAGTTGATACTAACCCTTCCTGTAGCTACCTGGCATTCCCCAGGGCACTCTCTATTGCCTCCCAAAGAGTTTGTTGGCCATACGTTCAGGAGTCTTTCGAACACTATTCTCCTTACCTTGCGACACAATGAACCCAGAAGGGACCAACGACCAGAATCCGGTGGTGTTACACATACCGAGAGAGGATTTTGATCGAATTCCAGTGTTCCTTTTCAGTGGGTAAGTTCATATATTTCTAATGATTTCAATGCACTCACTGCTGCAAATAGCTACTCTGCAAAAGATCTGACTGTCGATTTTCTATTGTCCATGCTCAAGATGTCTGTGTTCCTGGAGATAACAGATGGGGAGGAATTTGCAACTGAAAAACTCCCCAATCTCCCAGAGTTTACCCCCATGCTTCAATTACACTTAGCTTGCCTGCATTGTATCGACAAGTGGGTAGAATCAGTGTTTAGGCAGCTTCTAATCACCCAAACCATGGAACTCAATCCTATCGACGCGGATCTGATTGGGCTTCCATTTTTCCACATTTTGATGAAGGCAAAGGCGACGATTGACCAGCATTGCTGAAGCATCGCTTTCTTCACTCCAGACGCTGTGATTGACCCATTGTGCAGAAAGAGTACCACCTGCAGTAACTCATCAATAGTGGAATGGTGGCAGGGTCTTGCGAAACAACTTCTTCATCCTGATGCCACCCTCACTGAAATCTTGGCTGGTTTTGATACCATGATGATTCCAGGAATGTGCGACTCCTGGCAAGCACAGTCAATTACATGGGTGAAGGCAAAGAAGGTGTTTGAAAAGGAGCAAACCTTCATTCAGGCTGCTGTGACTGAGGTGATGGACTTGCAGACCGACAAACCAATCAGGGCTTCCATGCAGGTCAATATTATTCAGTAGACATGTCATTATATACCTTGAAAAAAATCTATCGTTGATATCATCACTTCACAGTCTCATCATGGTATTAATATGCCAGTGGGATTTGATTTGCGCGCCGCAGGACTTGCGCACACTAAGTATATGTATGACTTTGTGTGCACCATGACATGCGCAAACAAACACTTAGTTGCAGAATACCACCCATCGACACCATCCATCGATCCCTCGATGCCACTACAAACATTGCAATGTACGGTGAAAAAAATTAGTTTTGATTAAAAGGATGATACGTTACTGACTAAACCAACTGTGAAACAAAAGCAACAACTGTGGGATATGAAACAAAGCAACATGGGATACTATGAATCAAGAGGACCGTTAAATTCTGCAACATCATCTAGTCGGCTGTAAATGATTCTTCCTTTTTTCCTTGAGGGCGACAGAGATGGTAGTACCAGTGACAGATTCATATTCCTTCTCTTTCCCTCCACCACTAACTTCCTCTGCACAAGATAAGCAGATTCATCCTCGGTACCTTCATTGTTGAGTTGAAACTGGTGAGTCTCATGTGTGTTACTTTCTTGGAGTACTACAAGAGCTGCTTTCTCATCAATGTTCAGATCCTTGATAATGAGCAAAATGACCATTTCCAGAATCAAAATTTGATTGATAAACTTGTGTGTTGGGATTGCATGGATTGTGTTTTGGTCAGACGATGGAACCCAATCCTGCAAGACTTGGGATATCACAGCATAGCCCCTTTCACCATAGCTATATCATGACATCAGTGGATGATCAAATCCAGAGCTCAATGACATACTATCCTGTGCCCCAACCATACCGTTTACCAAAATCAATCTCTCCTTCAATGCCCATTGCACGGTTTGCCCCAATATCCAGGACCAAGGTACTGAAGAACTGGAAAAATATGGAGTCCTTCGGATCATCAATGATCTCTGCCAGTGCATCTGTGAGATTGGCTACCCTGTCTCTCAGGCTCTCGAAGTCGACCATTTGCAGCCAGTGCCGGTTAATCGCTCTAGATAGCAGCAATGTCTTGGTGTGGTATTGTTGGGTTTCATCTTCCACAACGGATTCCTTTATGCTCAACTCTGTGCTTAGTTTGTCCATGCTTGTCTCATCCATTTCGGAAACCTCGACAATGTTTTGAGATGCTTCTGCAACAAATTCAGCCCATGATTAGCATGCTTGTACTTTGATACAAGATGAGTATTTTCCTTGTAAATCCTGTAATGTTTATGGAACATTGATCGGTGGTATAATAGACCGAAGACCATTTCGAACGCAGTATCTTGATGAATGGTCGGCCGATGCTGTGCCTGCAACTGCTCTATTTGTTCAAACCCCTCAAAGATATCCACAGCAAAGAAGGACATCAGCCATGCCCTATCGCCATTATGCAAGTATTTTCCTACCCATGGGCAGTCGCCTAGTGCTGCGCTATGCAGTGGAAATGCATGAGATACGTTCAAGTCCCTGCAATTTTCATTTGATGTTAATTTTTTGGGTGAGATGGTAGGGGCCATTGATGATGACCTTGATGTGGGTAAATCCCCGTTGTATTTTGCTCTGGATGGGCTTTCTGACGTTGCCTCGGGACCAGGCTGTTTTTTCAAAGTCTTCATGTTGTCCTGGACCCAGGTGTTGGCAAAGATCTGCCTGTTTTTAACCCCACTAGGACTTTGTACAAACTGTTCAGATCTGCTATATTGTCTCGAGTATGTTTCTTGGCGATTGTGCCTGTACCATTTAACTTATCTATCTCCACATCCAGACCAGGGCAGTCTTGCAAATGAGGGCCAATGATGCCACCGGAAAGTTTTCAAAAAAGAAGGGTTTCACCAGTTTCCACCTGCCGAATGGTATCAAAGGTGTGGCAATCCCAGCACTTTTGGAAACGATTATATGTTTCAACCCGTTTTTGCATTGACAAACCCAAGACTTCCACCAGTTCAGGATAATCTTTGATTTGGAAATCAGGAAAGGTTTCTATTTTCAAGGGTATAGGGCGATGTACTCCTTTCACAGCTGCATCCAGAGCAGCATCTCTGCAACATTTCCGACACATAAAATCTGTACATTCAGTGTGTCCTGATGTTCTGGTGCCTTTCGCTGACTTACAGGTTTCCCTAGCACAGAATATTCCACCATTTGGACATTGAAGCTTTGCCATGATGGCTTCTCAAGTGGCAGGGCCCTCCACTGGTGGCCTTTGGGAATAGAATGAAGGACTATTGACAAGTGATGAAGATTGGGAACGGAATGAAGGACTATTGACAAGTGATGGAGATTGGGAACGGAACGAAGGACTATTGACAAGTGGTGAGGGTTGGGGCAGAAACAGGAGAGGTAAATTGTTTGGAATGAGTGACGGAAGTTGGTTGGCATTAGGAATGGTGTGATGTATGGGTATAGTTGACATGGCCTGGTTATTGGGCATATTTTGAAGTATTGTTGGATCTTCTCTCGCAGCTTGAACCAGTGAAAGTGCGAAATCCAGATCTAAAGGATTGGAATGAAAGACTGTGTTGCAACAGTACCAGTTGGAACACTACTTAGGGTTAGTTATCTTCTTGACCAGTATATCAAAAAAATACTGTTTGTTGGATGCGGTTCTTGTTCTCTATTTTCCCAGTTCCTTTATTAACAGAAGGAGGGTTCAATAGGTTACTGCAACGTTCGCAAGGAGTGGACGACATTTTGGTTTGTTGAATAAAAATATTTATTTATGTATTTAGATTACATAGTTGCACGATGCTGAGGCCCTGAGTTTCAATGTTAACGCACTGAGTTTTAAACTAATGAACATGTCCATAAGTCCCATGGACAAGGTCGGCGGCGGTCAGACATTGTGGGACAATCCTCCAATATGGCCTAAATTATACTAATGTGGCTCAATTATACTAATAAGGCTCATATTGGAATAATTGGTACTATTCTTAGTTGGATTTCAATTATTTATTTACTAAAGTCTAGTCACATGTGAGGGATCAACAGAGACCCTTATTTTGTCAACCGCTGCTTGAACTTGGAGCCCTTGCACACTCCTGCATTATCTTCCTCCCATTTTTTGGTCATCCTGTCTCACTGCCCCTTTTTTTATATTCTCCTCGAGGCAGACTCATGTCCCCAAAGGACATTCAGTCTCCCCTCGAGTCAGTACTCACCTTTTCTCTGAAAAACCTCCTCTACATTCATTCTCCAGTCCTTTTCAGTTGCCTGTATCTTTGCTCTCCCACCCTTTACCACTTCCCTTCCTTTTAGTGTACAGTTCCGCAGCCACTGGTACTCTAAAAAATATGAGATTGTCCTGGGCCCTGGCTTCTGATTTCAGAGCTGAGCCGCAGAATACTTTATTATCCTCAAAAACAACCGAAAGCACGATTAGACCAATTGTACTAATTGTTCTAATAAGGCTATTTTAGAAAAGTCCCCACATGCAGGTTTTCGTATTAGATCTAATTTGGGCCCAATTAGATCCAATTATCTTGGATTAGTACAGTTTAGATCTTATTCTTCTGTGTTTTCTTCATGTTCTTCTAGTTATTATGAATTAAAAACATCATATATTTAGTTAACTAATACAAGATGGTACAATGACAAAAAGACTCTCTTGTGGTTGCCATGACTATCACTGCAGCTGGATGATACCACCATTGTTATACACTACTACCACCACCATTATACCACCAGCGTCGTGCTGCCACTACCGTGGTGCTCAACCACTGCCAGGGTTGCACTGCTGTCTCACCAAGCTCAGACAACTGGCCCCTGTGAACTTCATTGTCTGGAAACACCTGTGTGGAATTCAGTACACTAAGAAACACAGAACAGGCATAGACCTTAATAATCACAATGATTCAACTTTAACCATTCCAATGCAGCTTTAACTTTGTTTCTTCTTACAAAAAAAGGTGTTCTCTCAAAGTCTGATTTAGTAGGCTTACATGGCCCTGTATAAATAAATGCTAACACTTCATCCAAGTCCTCAATGGGTGGAGGTAGAATATCATATACTTTAGGAATAGGATTAGCAAATGTGATTGCATTCGCTCTCATTTTATGCATTCCTGAAGATACTCTTACAATACAACGATTGTGTCTTACTCTTGCAACCAGCAACTGTTCTGCAAATGATAAATCTTTTAACTGTATTGGAACATCTCCCAACCATTTTCCATTTGCTAATGACAATATTGGGACTTTGTTGTTTATCAAAGATTTATGGCAACTCATGCATATAGTGTGCAACTGTTTAATTAACACAAGACCATCCAAGTCTTTGATAGAATCTGTAGCAGTAAACCGCTCTGATTGTGTCACATCTGGATTTTTTAATATTTTCAAATCTATGTTGACATCAGAGAGTTTTAATAAATCTTTAATTGATGTCAATTAACCACATACAACACATCCTAATTCTGATATCTGATCAGGTGACATATCTTGACATGCATTGGCAATGATTGTATGTTGTAGTGCGGATGTGAGAGAAGAAGGTGGAAACAAATCTTTTGGTGAGAGCTCGGAAACCTTTGCCATAGTGGTATGCAAAGAGAGGGCCATCAGCAGTAGTGAAATGCAGAGGTTTACCTCCAATATATAATGCATTTGATTTGGTATTTTTATTATATGATGAATTCTTGGAAAAGTGTTGATGTTTTTATATAATAAGGTGAATAGAATATATACCTACAAGTTTTATTATCCAGGGGTACAAAAATTCTCAATGTAATCATATCTAATTCTGTTTTTAAAGCCCATAGGTATGGGCTTTAAAAACAGAATTAGATATGATTACATTGAGAATTTTTGTACCCCTGGATAATAAAACTTGTAGGTATGTATTCTATTCACCTTATTATGTAAAAACATCAACACTTTTCCAAGAATTCATCATGTAATAAAAATACCAAATCAAATGCATTATACATGGGGGGTAAACCCCTGCATTTCACTAATCAGCAGGAGGTTGGTTTAACTGGAGGTGGTTGTTTAGGGCAGCCTCAGGATCAGAGAGGCCATGTTGTCTAGCCCAAGGGACTTCTTCTCCGGCAGATGAGGATTTTGTGTGGGGGAGGTGGAAGGAGGTCATCTCCAAGTTGTTGTGATCAAGGGCTGAAGTGATGTGGGCAGGAGTGACATGGGTTGAGCTGTGGAAGGTCCCTGGTTTCATGTTTTTTACTGTGAACTCGCCAAGGCAGGCGGCTGAATAGAAGGTTGTGGTGAGGCAGCCAAAGACAGCAGCATCAAGGGGGGTTGATAGATCAAGCTGGGAGCGGAGTGCCAGAATATAGTCAACGGTGAAGGGGAGACAGAGTTTCCTTTTTGACGACGTGGGGCAGAGGGCAATTGCAGCCTTTAGGATGCCTTGTATCTTGAGGTTGTTTGGGTGCCAAGGGATGCCATGGATGATGTGCCAGGCCCTGACCCCATAAAGGTAGTTGCCAATCGACTTGGCAGCATAGGAACCTGTGAGGGTGGCAATGAAGGCAGAGAGCACGACACTGCTGGCCAGAGCTCGTTGGGATTCCAGAAGATTCTTTTTGTCACAAAAAACGTGAAAAAGGAGGAGGCTGGTACCATAAGTCTCTCGTGTTCTCTGCCCATGTGTGCTCAAGCACATCTGTGATGCGGCTGAGGTCCCCTGCAAGGGTAGAAGAGGTGTGTTCCACACTGGGGCTTGGCTGGACTACCCTTCTTTGCTCCAGAACATTGCCTGCTGTTCAAATGTGAAGGGGATGTGGGGGTCTGGGAGGGCAGCGGTGTCAAGGCTTGGTTTTGTCTTGGAGGGTGCTGGAGCAGTGTGGAAAGGAGAGCAGGGCTTAGACCCTGAAGGGAAGGAGTTGAAGTTGATGATGAAGGGAGAGAGCTCGGGAGGGATGTCAAGAGGGGGAAGCAGGAGGGTGAGGGAAGGGTAGATACCCCTGGAAGGACCATCAGCTGGGTTGTGCTCACTGGGAATGAACCTTGTGTGAATGACACAGGCTGAGGTGGCTAAGGTTGACCACGGGTCTATTACGGGTTTTAGATCCGATCACCGTACCCATACCTGTCAACACCCTACCCTTCAAGGGTTGACATACAGACCGGACCGCTTACATACACGGTGATCAAACAAAACCTGAGGTGTTTCCCAACACCATGGGTATAGTATCATGTGGCTCGTAATAGCCTTTGTTGTACATAGAAATGGGGGTCACAGGCACCCAGTCGAGATCTTAAGTGAGCTTGAGATGATCAAACCTCCACAGACTCGTCTGCCTCAACCTTCTTGTTCTTCTTCTTCTTTCCCACAACCAATACAATATCTTCCATCACAATCAAGTCGTTACGCGACCATGATCCGAGGCAAAGGCAAGCACGAATAGTGCTCGGTGTCATTTGATTGCGGGTAAACAAAAGGATGTGGCGGCCTTGTGAGAACACACGCTCAACAGCCGTTGACGTAGCTAGCAATTATCAGTATTACATACACTCAGATATCGTTCAGAAATTATACCTGGAGTACTTAAGTAGTCCAGTGCCATCCTCGAAAGTGTCGGATACACGGCTGCATGCTGAGTCCACCACTGCAAAGGATCCTTGACCTTTTCAAGAGGTGAGCGCATATATTCATCAAGTTCGTGAGTCCGAGATAAGATGATCTTCGTGTTGACCGATATGTTTGCAAAGCTCTCGGAATCGCTGCCATTGCCACTAACCTGAACAAAGTCGTGTCAGCATGATTGACTTGGAGATCTGCACAAATACTCACCATCCCGTCACTCTCCAGCTTCTGGATCTCCTGCTTGATAGCGTATATGCCAACGAATGTCTCATGCACTAAGCTCTCTGCCTGCTCCATCCACTCTGGTTTCCATTCGTGTTGCTTGAAGTATTCCAATTTGAGGCCTGGATGAAGCACTGCAAGTGCATTAGTTTTGAGTAGGATGACCACCAGGCAACGTACCCATGGCAATCCGATAAACAGCAGAGGAATCGGTGAGTGAGTAGTAACGATCCATCTTCTTCCGTGCTAATTTGAGGGCAGCAATGATAGCGGGGTGGATTGTCTTCTTTGCATGAGATGTAAGCAGGGCAACAATCCAGTCCATTGCTGGAATAACGGACGCAATCAATGCTGATCTGTTAGAAAAAAAAGGGTTGCCTTCTTGTATTGCTTTAAAAATGTTAGTGTAGCATGAGTACCAAAAAAATGAGCATGCCTCAAGAACGCTGACGAGATCGCCAACGATCTGCCAATCCTCTGTGTCCAACTCATAGCGCTGTAACTTCAGTTTCTTGTCTGCTGTAACCTGGTCAATTGGTTTGCGATAAGCAAGAGCGAATGCCATCATATCATATGTAGAGTTCCACCGGGTCACGACATCGCGGGGCATCAGCTTGACTTTGAGCTTGTTTGCTGCGCAGGCAAGGTGCCAGGCCAGAAGAGCTATCGTTGTGGAATGTATGATGGAAAACGAGAGCTTGCACAACTGAGAAGCCAGAGAGTGTGAGAGATGAATGGTGAATGAGAGGCAATGAGTGACTTGCCTTAGTGACAGTCTCGCGGACAATGGCTGTTGTCGATAACAAATCCGTTCGCTCTTGTTCATTAAGCTCTTGCATCTCATCACGCTCATCCTCGGCATCACCAAAGTCTTCCGAATCACTGTCTCCATCCAACACCTCATCCTCGTCATCAGCTTTGTCATCCGAGTCCTCGTTTGCTAGTTCTGGCATCTCTGAATCATCTTCAAGATCTTCAAGATTGGACGACTTTGCTGAAAGTGCGGGGTTGAACGGTGCAAGGAGGGCCTTACCCGAGAGCTGAAGGGTGTGATTGAAGCATCGGGCACTGTTTTCTTCTTCAAAGGAGTTGTTGAGGAACGCTAAAGTACTCTTCTGCTTATCATTTGCTGAAGCATTGTCTGTGTTAACTGCCAATAACTTTTATACTATATTATAGCTACATGAATCCAATTTAACATGAAGGAAACTGACCTGGCACTGCAGCCCATGCCGCACCAGCATGGCTTGGAATGCCTGAGCGAGACTGACACCTGTGTGAGACTTGACAACCGTCAGCTCGGCACAAGATCTGAATCAACGATGAAACTTACTTCAGGAACCTTGGCGAGATCAAGAAGGAAATCCAGCATGTTCCCGTCATGCTGGAGATGGACGGTCCATGCTACGAGGGCCCTGTGGTTGGGTGAGGTCCAGGCATCTGTGGCCATATGTAGAGAGCCAGGATAATTATGTACACATTATGTATGAGACAATAAAGGGACTTGGACGAGATATAAAGTATCAGATGCACCAAAAGCAGATGGCTAATCCTCTCCTGACACTTGAGATACAAAATCTTGATATCGCGCATGATTGTGGTTCATCCGGGAAGAGCGAGATGTGGCCGTCCAGTGGTGAGCAGTTCTCGAAGTGCCCGATCGTTGATAATGTTGATAGGCCAGTTATTCTCGGTAACCCATTTGACGATTTGGGTGCGGGCTTGCAAGTTTGTATGAGGACGAAGGGATGGGTTGCATGGAACCTGACCTTGACGAGCGAATGCCGCAAAAATGGATTGACTGGTCAGAATTTTGACGTCTTTGGCGCCAGTCGCGATCTTGACCACCTCTTCACCAAAGCATTTGATGGCATGAGCTTTGAGGTTAGCGGTCAAGGCCTTGTCCTTCGAATCCTGATACCTCTGGACCCCTCCAGCTTCAGACTTGCAAGAACGCGCAGCACATGCAAAGAAGTGGCACAATTTGTCTTGTTGGTGCTGAATGACGATGTTGGGCTTGAAGAAATTGTAGATCAGTGAGCACCAGGTCTTTCGAAGAGCATCTAATGACGATTTATTGAGAACACAGTGCACACGAGAGACAGAAGACATACTCAATTTCATCTGCGGATCGTTGTCCTCATCTGAGCTCGAGTCGACAATTTCAGTCCCAGGCTGGGACTCTGCAAGAGAGGATCGATCGTCGATGTCCATGACAGAATTAGCAGGCTCGGTGTCGCCGGCAACAGAGCTGTTAGTAGTTGATAGTGCCGTGCTGGGAGATGGCTTCGAAGTTGACTTCTTGGTGGATTTCTCAATGTGAGTCGGGGCGACAGTCTTGTAGGTTGGTTTCTTGGATGCTTTAGGCATGAGAGACGATCTTAAAGAGTAGAGAGACGATAAGAGTAAAAGATACTGAGAACTCACCAAGCAAAAGAGCCCTCTTTATACCTTTTAGATGGGCACAACGTGACCACACAGAGATGAGAGTCAGAAAAGAGAGACAATAGAGGTCTCCACGCGAGCTGGAGTCACAGTGTGAGGACAATGGAGAACTCAGTGTAACAAGAGTCACCCCGAGTCTGCACCGCTAAGGACCCTTGAGAGACCGTAAGACCATGGCCACGGGTAGCGGTATGTAGTGAGATCAGCGATCTAGCAACCGAGACCCGTACCCGCCCAACCCTTTTTGGATTAACCGCGGGTGATTGAAAACCGTGGTCAACCTTAGAGGTGGCTGTGATGGAGTGGATCCTCTGGAAGACATTGTTGATTTGGGAGTTGCAGCTCTGGCCTCTCCACCAGCCCTGGACAACTCCGGTGTTGTCCCCGAAGGCCTTGAGGTGAGAGCCTGGAGGATTGCAGGTGGTAATGTAGCGGACCAGGAATTCAAACCCGACTGCTTCGGCCCACCCGATTTCCCTGTTGTTTCGCATCCAGCCTGGAAGAAGATGCCAGGCACACCAGAGTGGCCCAATTGTGACTGCGATGCCAAAGCTGGAGCTTGCATCAGAGAATGCATTGGAGTTGATGATGAGAAGTGGGGTGGGGGTTGGGTGTGAGACGTCAGGTTGGGATAGGGTATGTTTCCACCAATGAAGATCCTCTGCAGTGCCACGGGGGGGGGTGCATGGCTTGAAATGATTGTCACAGAAGATCCCAAGCATGGATTCCAGGCTGGTGAGGTAAGCGCAACCCATTGGGACAATGAGGCTGGCATGGAGAAGCTTGCCGAAAAGCTTTTGTACTTCATTGAGGGCATGTGTGGGTGCCTTTTCCCACAGCGTGATCACAGCCAGGTATTTCTCTTTCTTTTTGAGAGGGATAGCAACAGAGCGGAGCTCCAGGTCCCAACCAAAGCCAATGAAGGGGACCAGCAAGAAAAAGGGGATATCCTTGGATGCCGCCCAAGGGATGCCCAATTCCTGTGACAGGGTATCAATGTCAGCAATGCTATAGGAGAAGGCCATGTCAGCAGTGGAGCGGGGAGAGGCACCCAACAGGTCTCGGATAGGAGAGGAAGCATCCTTGTCAAGCTCTTCGGGGGAATCATCAGGCATTGTGTTGCCGCAGTACCAATAGCAGCCTCCAGAGTGTATCCGGCCTCCATTCTGGGTGATGGCTGCATTCCGTCCCTGGCTGCGGGCATTGTATTGGGCAATGTAATCACGGCAGATGCAAAAGAATATGTGGTCATCACTCCACTTCGAAAGAGGACCGATCCCACATGCCTGCATGAGATCAGCACCAGTGTCACCCAGCTTGCCATGGTTGCCTGAGGAGGAGGAGAGGCCAAAGCAGCTGCAGGTGTCAATGTTGAAGGCATCAGGCCCAGGAAGTCGGAGGACAAGACCAGGCCATTGGGAAGGCAGGATTGGGACTGTCCGGTGGGCTTCTGCAATGTCTCGGACTGCCACTTGTGAACCAGGAGGGAGGCGACTGATGAGGAGGCAGATCGTTGAGAAGGTGCCCCATGTACATGGGTAAAGGTCCGAGTCAATTGCTGAGTTGATTGAGGCTCTGCTGCTGGAAGGTTTCGAGGGAAAGGAAAGGTTCTGCACCATTTGAAAGGACTCTTTGTCGAGTTTTGGGGTGAGGGAGAGCGGAGAGCTCTGAAAGGGCCCAATGAGTTCTTCCACTTCAGCGCGTGTGAAGGGGCCAATGTGCCATCCTTGGGCATATTCTTTCACGATGATGGCTAGAACTCAGAGGAGTGCTGGGCAATGGTGGGGCTATTGGCAGGGGCAAAGGTACTAAGAATGAGGGGTATGCTGGCATCGAAACCAAATTGGATGAGATGGGGAAGGGTAGGGTATTTATGTAACAGGTTAGCCTCTGTGAGGAGGCAAAGCCACGTGCTGGCAATGTAAGGGGTCTTTGGTTTAGTCTTTCTGGCCACAAGGGCAGCCCTGAGCTCCATGGGCCTTGCTGCCGCAACCGGAGCACTCGTGGCGGTTGGGGTGGGCAGTGCTGTGGCAGCCATGAGGGAGCTGCCAACCGGTAGGCAATGGCACAGGTCTACCCGTCAAAGTCGCAGGTTTTCGACGGGTCTGGACGGGTCAGAGTGCCCTACACTTTTTTCTGACCACGTCAAAAAAGAAATTAGACAAAACGGACCAGGCGTAATTAAAAATGTTTACGCGTATATTTTCAAGGATGAGGGTTGTGTGTCCTCAATTTTTGATGGATGAGCCTGAAAACTTGTTTTGCACATAACTCACTCAGTTCTGGTCCGTTTTGTTTAATTTTCTTTTTGGCATGGTCAGAAAAAAGTGTAGGGCACTCTGACCCATCCAGACCCGTCGAAAACCCGCGACTTTGACGGGTAGACCCGTGCCATTGCCTACCAATCGGAGCAGAGGACCAGACCTGTGGGGTTGATGAGACGGCCCATGTCGTTTTGGTGGCAGTGGATTTGGGAATGGTCCCATAAGGTGGAGGCCCTGCAGTGAGCCGTGTCGTGGCAGAAGCGGCCAAGGCAGAGGGTGCAAACTGATGGCCCCAGGAAGGATGCACCCCCTGAAAAAACCTGCTGGGAGGTTTGGCCTTTCTTGGAGGGAGGGGACCGGTAGCGAGGGGATCACTGGCGGGACTGGTAGCGAGGGGACCGCTGGCGGGACCTGAGTGGTGACCTGGAGCATGAGCGGTGGCCCCACCCTTGTGGACCATTGCGGCCTCTGGGAGGTGGGGAGCGGGAATGCAATCTCACCTGTGGCAGGAGAGGGTTAGCATGAGGTGCAAAGCCGGGGAAGCAGGGAAGCAGGGGTGCGGTGCAGGTGCAAGGTGTGATGCGATGCAGGTGTAGGTGTGGTGCAGTGCAGTGCAGTGCAAGGTGTGGTGCGGTGCAGTGCAGAGGGTGCGAAGCGGTGCGGGTGCAGAGAGGGAAGGAAAGGGACTGACCTCACGAAGGGAAGCTGGTGGTCTGCATGAAAGACTTCGTGGGTGATCTTGGCAAGAAGATCTTCATCGATGAAGCCAATGTTGAAGCCGTCATCCTTCCACTCGAGGGTGGCATGCCATTCTTGGCAGGCTCGTGCTTGGTATTGGAGGAGGATGCGTTGCCCGTCTGGTTGGGAGCGGAGCTCATGGGCATAACGTTTGTACCAGAAGATTGAGAGGGCATCTGTGGTGACTTCAGGCCAGTGGAGTTGGCATTGATTGCAGAGCATGAGGGTGCTGCCAATTTCCATCTGGTCCCAGGTGATATCTTCGTCTCTAATGGCTTTACAGGAGGCACAAACAGTGGCGACCGGTTTGAGTACCATGAGGTCAGAGTCGGTTTTGGTGATGCCGAATGTGTCATCTGCAGCGGAGCATTGGGTTATTGTGGCTTTGTTGCAGCCCTCTGGTGTGAAGTACCAGAGCTTGATGTACTCAAACTTGCGGAGGCGTTCAAGGGCGTAGACCGAGGGGTGTTGGAAAATGTTAGTACCAATTGATTTTGTCACATTGAAGGAGTGCATCTTCGGCTTCTTCTTTTCCACCTCCTTGAGCTCATCTGCTTCCTTGTCTCGTAGGGCTTGGGTGGCGGCCTCTGCTTCTGCAGCGGCCAGAGCTGCAGTGTCCTCGAGAAGCTGGTCAGCCTCGACTTGAGCTGCCCAAGCAGCCTTTTTCAGGTTGTTCTGGGCTGACCAGGAGGCTGCGAGGTTGAGGGCAGCTTGTTCAGGGGTGATATGTGTGGCTGTGGCAATGGAGTCACAGATTGCGAGGAAGTCATCTGAGTCAAAGTCAGGGCATATCTGGAGATTGGGGTCAGACTCAATCCGAGGCATCTCAGGGAAACTTGACCAAAGGGGATTAGTTTAAAAGTGGTTATTGAGGAGAAAGGTGAGTAATGAGAGAAGATATTCTAGAGACGGTAGAGACTGAAGAAAAACGAGCCGCAATGACGATGACAGCAGAACACAGAGCTAGCTTTGTGTCACACCTGTCACTGCTCAAAGACCCTTTCTTATGTCACACTCCTACCTTGCATTGTCTTAAGCTCGCAATGTGAGGCTAGAAGGAGGGGGTAACCTATTTTTCTTGTCCAAGTAGCAAAACAAATAGCAGTGGTGATAGAAGTACAATCTGATAGGATCATTGGGAGGCCTTTGATCAATGCAGTATTTCCAGGTTTGAGTGGCAAGCCTCATTCCTATGTGATGAATTCCTTCCACTATAGCATTGCATATGGCACTAAGCATTCCCATGTGAACATCCTATGTGGTATTGAAATCAGATTCTGCTGCAAGGATCTTGGCTGCAGCTATGTCACATGGCTGAGGGTCTGATTGAGCTTCCTTTCCCTGTTGGAAGTTTTCATCAACCCTCCTGGGATATTGTTTGCCATGCTTATGATCCCATTCAAGCCTTCTCCGATGCTCTGCCTTCCTTTCCTCTTCAGTGGGTAATCTCAGTTCAGCATTCTGATCCCATTATTGGCGCCGATTGAGTTCATCCATGTAAGTTGTGGTTGGCAATGACTTGTTTAGTGGGCCAGTGCTTCGCATGGCATGAACAAGTTCTTTTATCTCCATCTTAGAATGTTGAAATCACAAACAATAGGATTTTCTTGTTTAGCAGATTAATGTTCAATTTTCTCTAATTTATTCAATGTCATTTCCCATCACTACTTCTTCTAACTGAGACAACAATACTCTCCCTTGCTGTAGCATGACACTTCCACAATCAACACATGAACGAGACACCTGCACAACCTGCAAAATCTGCACAACTTGCATATGCACAGCTTTCAATCTTGTTGATTTATATGAAACTTTGTGCATACTCAAACTTCACATTGGAATTTTGTGATAACCTCTCACATCATGCAACCCAGCCTTATCATGATGAAACATCACAATTAACATATTCTATGCATTTGAATATTGAGTTCAATGCAAGAGATGCAATTCACTCAGTCTTTTCTTTTTCTTTTACCTATTTACATGTGATTCTCACTTGTTATTTGAAATCTTTCACTGTCTTCATCATACTGAAACTGTTCCACCTCTTTTTTATGCAACATTGCAACATTTCTATTTCACTCACCCACCTACATTTTAACTCCAATTTCTATATAGTATAAAATCTGTCTTGTAGTAGTAAAATAACAAGAACCCAGTTCTTCTCTCTCCAGCAGTTCTGCTGTAGCTTTAAAAATAATCATTCTCACTCAGTTTGTGTCTCTCCTCATTGCATACCTGCCGCTATTTCAAAATAAGTCTTAACAGTCTTACCACTGTTATACTGTATAACTTCTGTGTATTGCATCATCATCTAGGACATTAAGCTAAGTCCCAGATTATTGTGTCTCATTGTGTTTCAACTTTTGTCACTCTATGAACTTTCATATCTGTATGTTTTATTGTGCATTTTATTTACTACATTCTATTGCATCAGTATCAGGAGTGTTCCAAGTCCCATTTTCGCCTTTGCAATGTTTTTATCTTTTATTGTCTCTTCATATGGTTTTATAGACATAAAAACCAAATCATTGTTATACATGATTAGAGAATAACACAGGTACAAGTAAACCCACAGGTTTTGAGCTGCTCATTGATCAGGTATGGTTTCAAAATTAAGCAATCCAGGCACAGCTGTGTACTCTCACCATGGGGTCAACAAGTCTCAATGGTGTAGTAGGGGTCCCTGGTCAGTCATGTGACCAGGTTTCCATGGTTGGATCTAGTCAGTGGCCACTCCTGTTTGTTGTAGATAGATTATCCTATGTCATTGTGAACAATCCACCCATTCTATACTCATGACAGGTATAGTGTCTGTGGGTATGGATACAGTGTCAGGCTTAGAGACCTGCTGGAGTGGATCCCAGGGAGCTCATGGAATCGGACAGGGAATTAGTTGGAAAGGTGTCGATGGCTGGAATAATAAACTCTTTACCACATCAGGGACTGCTACTGACTAAGGATCTGGTCACATGACATTACAGGCACAACCATTACACTGTGGATCATTTATACTACACTTTATATATGATTAGTCTAATCACACATGAAATTTTGCAATATATGGTGAAATTTATCATTATTGTAACAATCAGAATGACAGTTAATAGTTAATATTTGACTTGGTTAAATTGAACTTCAACTTCATTATTTTCTTATATAGGTAGACTTGTCATTTGTAACTATCACCATCCTGATTCTTGTTAAATTTAGTCCATATGGCTTAAAATTTTCTTATATATGGTTAAACCAGTCACATGTAACTGTCACACTTGCCACATTAATTGAGTTTAAAAAATAATTTTTACACAAGTCTAATAGACTACAGCGCACTCGGAACCTGTCCCCTCGCGTGCCCTACTCAGAGCCTCGCCGTATCCCTCTACACAGGCGTACCTTGTTCTTTCCCCTATCCTGAGTGGGGTTCAAACATGTGTTCAAGCAATAGGAGATGTTTCACCCTCCTCATTGCTCACCACATCACCTCACTCAGGTAGTGTATCCACAAATCTCCACATCTTATTGCTCACCATATAACTCACTCAGGTTCAGATTATTTTTTACTCTCTCGAGTTTACCCACCTTCCCACCCTAGCACATTGTTTGTTGATCCGATTGTACCACACAAAATCAAATGTTCATATGGACTTGTCCCTCTCCTGGCTTAAGCCGGACAGGACAACACTCAGGTTCAGATTATTTTTTACTCTCTCGAGTTTATATTGAATAAATTCCATCAATTGATCTTATGACTTCGAGTGAAGATGCGTACTCAGGGTCCTTCCAAAGGGAGTTGTCTCAAAGGGGGTTTTCATTTAATTCCCACATGCAATTGTCAAATCCAGAAACACAAACGCCTCTCAAAACGTTGAGGGCAAAACCGTCTCTCCTTCAACAGATTTGCTTACAGGAACCAGGAGTCAGGCTCCCCTTGCTCGCTTGGATATCACAAAAGAATGTGAAGTTATCCTCGAATGTTTTCGAAAAGGCACACAGACGAAAGCTGGAGCCTTCCTTGCTCTCATGGATACAATCCCCGGATCCAGAGAAGTCAGTAGTCCCGGCAGCAGGGCACTTAGCTCCTATCTTGAGATTCTCGACAAGCTGTCAGAATCCTTGGCCGACGTTGTCCACGGCTCGGTCCCCATCGTCAACAGAGCTTCCACATTGCCTGGATCTGAATCTCTCCCCACAAGAGATGCGACCTGTCCTGTTGAGCCGGCTAACTCCTGTGAGTCGTCGGTCGAAGTTGAGACCGCCCACAAACGCAGGAAGGTCGATGACGCAACCCTACCTTGGGTTGTACCCAATGTCATCTTCGACGCAACCTTGCGCCCCGAGCTCGCGAAAACTCGTTCCCTCTTACTCGAGTTTGCCAAAGATCACAAGTACGTGCTCAGCTCCTTACTCAATTCCACCAACCACATCTCCTTCCCTGAATCCGAGTGGTCTGCCCTCATCAAGGGCCATGCTGTCAACCTTGACAGGGTCATCACCAGTCATCATGCCGTCTCTCATGACACTAGGACATCCCAAAAGCTCGGCGATGGAGTTGAGCTTCACTTCGGCTCCTCCGACCCTGTCAAGTCGGTCAAGACACTTGGAGAGTGGTTTGTCACGTGGGCAAAGGCAGCCGAAGCCATGGTCTGGGTCTTCCCCCACTGCGGTCATGAGCTCCACGCGTACCAGCAGTACATTCTCGAGCTTTTCAACAGTGCCCACGTATCTGTCCATGACCGAGTCATCCTCCTTGACAAGAAGATTCGCACTGAAGTCGCATCTCGGCATGACCTCCTGCTCAGCGATTTCAGCTCATTTGCCCACTGGGAGCGATCGTACCTCTCCGACTTCGGGACCGGTTTCCTCGCTTCCGCGTCACCGCAACGTCGCGATACTCGAGGACTCTCCACACCCAGTACATGCACCCGGCTTGATCTCAAGAGAAAATCTGACCCCTGCCGACGTTACAATGAGGGTGTCTGTCCTTCAACGTCCTCCTAGTGCCGATATAGTCATGTCTGCTCCACCTGCTGAAGGGCTGACCACACCGTTGCCTCCTGCAAGATCGCTGGAAAGGTTTGACTTTTCTCTTCGTGAATCCCGCCCGCGTTTCTTCCGCAATTTCCTCTGGACCAACCTTGACACTGGCACCTACCCCTCTGCGCTCACCTCCAAATCTGACCTGCCACTCCCACAGCCGCCGTCTTCCGAATACACCGATGCCTTGGTGGGTACTATCTCCCAGCACCCAGAGCTGTTCAAGATCGTCACTCCCATCCATGTCACAACCTTTGCCTCACTCTTAGATACGAACCCTAACCGCCCTTTTGTACGTTCGGTCATTACTGGTTTACGTCAGGGTTTCTGGCCGTGGTCCGTTTGGAACCCCTCATATCCCACCACGCATGACGCCTCCTTTCGTCCTCCCAAGTCTGACAAAGAGCGTGTGTTCATTCGCTCGCAGTGCGACAAGGAGGTTGCCTTGGGCCGTTTCTCACCCTCCTTTGGTGCTGACCTTTTGCCTGGAATGTACAGCATGCCTGTCCATGCAATCCCAAAGCCTCGCTCCATCAACCTGCGCCTTATTGTTGACCACAGCGCCGGCCCCTACTCCCTCAACTCTCTCATCTCTCGGTTGGCGATCGTTGGCTCTCGCCTTGACACCTTGCACGAGCTTGGCCAGGCTTTGCTCAATTTCCGGTGTGTTCATGGTAACCTCCCCCTCACACTGTTTAAGTCTGACGTGTCTCAGGCGTACCGTTGCATGCCGCTCCACTTCTTTTATCAGGCCAAGCAGATCATTACAGTTGATGGTAAGCGCTTCGCAGACCGAAACAACAATTTTGGCAACAGGGGTGCATACCGCATCTGGGCAGCCTTCATGGCTCTGGTCATATGGATAGCGATATATGTCAAGCTCCTCGCTGATCTCTTCACTTACGTCAACGACACGTTTTCCTATGAAGTATCTGGGCGCCTAACTTACTACCCCCCTTACGACATGTTTTATCCTGAGAAGCAGACCCAGCTGTTACTTCTATGGGACAAGATTGGCCTTCCCCATGAAAAGGACAAACAGGAGTTTGGTGACACCTTGATGATAATTGGTTTCCAGTGTGATGCCAATGCCATGACATTCACCATGGTCCCTGCCACCCGGGTTGACCTTCTAGGAGCAATTGTAGATTTCATTGCTGCACCACGCGGAGGCAGATGCCACCCCCTCTGGAAGTTCCAGTGCATGGCTGGTTGGATCAACTGGGCGCTCAACGTTTTCCCCCTCCTGTGGCCGTCCCTGTCGAACATCTATGACAAAATGGCAGGGAAGACTAATCCCGACGCGCTTGTGTTCTTGAACAAGGCCGTTGTGGACGACTTACTATGGCTTCATCACCACGTAGAATCTGCACCAGGTGTTCATGTCCTAACTGCATCCGTCTGGGGACCTCTAGATGCCAATGTTGTCATATACGGTGACGCTTGCCTCACTGGTCTCGGCTTCATATACCCGGCGACCGGCCTTGCGTTTCAACATGCACCTCCGCCTGATGCTCCCCCAGGTAACATTTTTTACCTTGAAGCGCTTGTCATTCTATGGGCCCTCGAGCATGCAGCATCGTCATCGTTCTCAGGCCGCCTTGCGATCTACACAGACAGTTCTAACACGTTTGACATGTTCAACAGCCTCGCTGCCAAGCCTCTTTACAATCCCATCCTTAAGCTCGCGGTTGACCTCATGATTGCTCACTCAATCGACTTACGTGTCTGCCTCGTTGACGGCTCTTCCAACATAGTAGCTGACACACTGTCTCGCGACTGGATGGACATCACCCTCCTGCACCAGCCCAACCTCCGCCTCAGTGTACACCCGCTGCCAACCATTGTAAGACCCCCTCGAAGTACGCTGGGGGTGCAGAAGAAATGATCTCACCCTCGGTTCGGTCCTGGCAACGTCAATGTGAGCCATGGACCCTGGAGCGCCTGCTACATGAGCGCTCCATTGCTCTCGGGCTTTCCATTGACAAATCTACTCATTCTTCTTACACTTCAGCTCTCAACTCCTACCTCGCTTTTTGTAAAATTCACCTCCTCCCTATTGATCCCACCCCTGATACACTCAGTTTTTATGTTGTCTTCATGAGTACTCACATCAAACCTTCCTCTGTAGACAACTACCTCTCTGGGATTGTCAACCAACTCAAGGATCACTTCCCCAACGCTCGCAAACATCAGAATACCTGCCTTGTCTCGAAGACGCTAGCTGGTTGCAAACGCTGCTTTGGGTCTCCTGCTAATCGCAAGGACCCTCTTTGTCGCTCTGACCTCCAACTTGCCATACACTCGCTACATGAATCCACCTCCCACGATGATAAGCTATTCTTAACACAGCTCCTCACGGGATTCTTTGCACCGCTGCGCCTCGGTGAACTTGTCTACCCTGACCACAACCACCTCCGTGATCCACGTAAGCTTTCACTCAGACACTCCGTCTCCTTCACCGCCACCAGCTATAGCTACGTCCTCCCCACCCACAAGGCGGACGCATTTTTTCAGGGCAATGTCGTCCATGTTCAGCGCCTCATGGACAGCGATGACCCTCATGTCCATTTTTATCATTACATGACCTTGCGGGATCGCCTTTTCCCTTTCCACCCCCAGTTGTGGCTCAAGTCTGATGGCACAGTCCCCCTGTGGTCTTGGTTCATTGGACGCATGCGGACCCTCTTCGCCATCTCCATAGCGGGCCAGTCCTTACGCGCCGGCAGCGCAACCTCCCTTGCTATCGCTGGCGCCGCACCACATATCATACAGGCTGCCGGCTGCTGGTCCTCATCTGCCTTCCAGATTTACATTCGCAAGAATCCTGTCTTGCTACATGCGTTGATACATGGCCATGCTGTCCCTGCTGCATAATCTGTTTATGTCTGTCACCTCCATGCCGGTGGGCTTTTTTGCCACCCGCTCCCCCATTTAACCACTGTTTTCTTTCCTTTCCCTCATCACTTCCTTTCCCCACCTGATTTTGTATTGTCCTCCCATCTTTCTTTTCAAACTGAACCCATTCTCTTAGACCTTTTACCGATTGTACCACACAAAATCAAATGTTCATATGGACTTGTCCCTCTCCTGGCTTAAGCCGGACAGGACAAGCTCCGATATCTGGCTACTCACGTGCTTCCTAAGCAGAGTTGATTAGTCGAGTTTAAAAAATAATTTTTACGCAAGTCTAATAGACTACAGCACACTCGGAACCTGTCCCCTCGCGTGCCCTACTCAGAGCCTCGCCGTATCCCTCTACACAGGCGTACCTTGTTCTTTCCCCTATCCTGAGTGGGGTTCAAACATGTGTTCAAGCAATAGGAGATGTTTCACCCTCCTCATTGCTCACCACATCACCTCACTCAGGTAGCATATCCACAAATCTCCACATCTTATTGCTCACCATATAACTCACTCAGGTTCAGATTATTTTTTACTCTCTTGAGTTTACCCACCTTCCCACCCTAGCACATTGTTTGTTGATCCGATTGTACCACACAAAATCAAATGTTCATATGGACTTGTCTCTCTCCTGGTTTAAGCCGGACAGGACAAGCTCCGATATTTGGCTACTCACATGCTTCCTAAGCAGAGTTGATTAGACTATGATCAAATTAAATGATTGATCCCAAAATTGAACTCATTTGCCTTAAATCACTAATATTTCCTTATATGGTTAGATCTGTGACATGTGACTGTCACCACTGTGATCAGCATGAAATTTCACACATTGTATCAAAAATTGCCTTATATGGTTAGACTGGTCACATGTCAGTATCACATCATGCCTGAAATGGTTAGACCAGTTGTCAGTAAAATTTTCAGCTGATTCCATCAACAATTGAAGCTGTTATGAATATTTTATTCAAAACTGAATATATTTTGACCATTGTTTATGCATTTGCAGATTGACCTATATTTGGATGCTTATGTAAGCTTGTCCAAACATGGCCCCAACTTTATGTTATTTTCCAATACAGAAACCAGAAGTACACCTTGTACTCAAAAAACAATTCTCTATAGGAGATCAACTTTATCAATTAATCAATTAATTAATCAATTAATCAATCAATTAATTAATTACAAACCTGCACTGAGCCTGGTCTGATAAAGAACTCATAATGATAGATGAGGCTGGTCTGGAGCTGCAATAGCAAACACATGCACAGGAACTCCTGTGGAATTTCTGCTTCCAATTGACATAAGAGGTTGGTCTCTGGGCATACAGACCTAATCTTCTTCATGAGAATGGGTGAGGAAGGGGGTAATGGTATGGGGAACTTCTTGAATTGAGGTGCAGTTTCCTCCAAAGAATTTAAAGAGTTAGCCCTGTCAAAGGGGATCCTTACTTCTTCATCTGAAAGGGAACTAATCTCTTCTCCATCTGGAAGTGACCAAGTGTCATCTGGAACAGAGTTGGATAGCAATGAAACAAAGGGTGTTGCATTGGCATTCAAAGATGGGGTGGAGGAATTGGCTCCTGGGGATTTACTGGTGATTGGAATATTCTGTCCAGGTCCAGGTGCTACTTTTGCCAGTACTTCCTCCTCCAGTTCTTCATCATCATCAGCAAGCATGTCAAGTTCATCCTCTGAGTCTGTTTCAAATTCCATTGAGGAGTCACTATCTTCATCCTCAGAAGATCCAAAGATTGACTCTGGGGAAATCCATTTCCTCTTGGATGGGGCATCCAAGGGCCTTTCAAGACTATGCTCTTTCTCCTCTAGTTTTGGACTGATAGGAGCCTGGGTGGCAGTGAAACTCTTCCCGAGGAGGGTACTACATGATTCCTCTTCCTCCTTAGGGTCCATGTACAAAGAATCCCAAGTCTCATTGTTAGTCTCAGGGTTGCACACAGGAGATCCTACAGAAGGCATAGTAAAAGGAATTATGGGTTCAGGCATAGGCTCAAGCTCAGGATCCAAGGTGAAGCTGGATAAGGGATTATCAAAGGGGTTGGATAGAGGTACAAAAGGGATGAAAAGAGGAGTATCTAACAGGGATATGATGGGGGAAGGAGTAGCTAGAGGGTGGTGAAAATATGTTGGGGTCTGAAACAAAGGGGACTGGAATGGGGAGCAGAGGTCCCCAGGGAACCACAGTCCATTCATGAGGGGTCTCGACTCTTCTCCATTGAAGGGAAAACAAGAGCTTGGGGTGACGGGGAAGTATCGAGATAAGAATTCGTGTTTGAGGGAGCAGGGCTGACTGGGTTCCCATTGAGTGGGAATCAGGGTTGAGTAGGTGTTGGCATGTACTGCAAATGGTTTGGGGGATCAGCAGCTGATGTGCGAAGCCGATGCGCATCACATACCAGTGATATGGACATTCATGTGCCCACATCTTCCTCCTCGCATAGGTCATTATCATGAGCTGGGGCCTGACGGTGATGCGTGGGAGCATCTGGGCAATGGCATTTGGGATGATGGTGGGCATTGGGTATGGCTGATAGCACAGGCGGGTGCTGCTGGAGTGTCTGGCCAAGGCAGCACACAAGCTGAATGTGGATCCTCTCCAAGGCCATGGCATCCACATAGGCTCAACACTGGAATATCTACTTCATGGTGTCCCTTTTGAGGTAGTAAAGGCCAAAGGGCGCTGGGCCAGTGATGCATTTCTCCTATACCTAAGAAGACATGCTCATATCATGGCTCCCTACATGCAGGCAGTCCCTGCCTTGCATGATAGCATCATCTGCCTCACTATGCCTCCAGTCCACTAAAATTTTGTGAGTTCCTCTCCTCAGCTGTCTCCTAAGAATGATGGGAACCCTCGCTCGATGGGTCGTCGTCTTCCTACCTAGTCACTGGGATTCGCTGCTCACTTTGGTTCCTTCTCACAGACAAGAACCATCCTTTTCGGGGCCGAGAAGCCCTCTGGCTTTCTCCCAACCCTCTCTTCACTCTCTTCTTCTTCCCCTAATTCTTACAAGTATATACTACCTTGTGCCTCTCCTATCTCCCCTAATGCAACCTTAGCTTCACCTCAACAGAATCTCAAAGAGCTGATATCAGGCCCATTCGCTTTCTGGGGTCCAATCCTCTGTTGGCTCCAGAAGAAGTTGAATTTCTTCGCAATTCATCTACCATTTTCCACTCCAACTGCAGATTTCTGCTTGCAGATGCCATTAATGCTGTCCTTGACATGTGCTTTTGTCGCTCTGAGACAATATCTGCATTGTTTGAAGAAGGGTATCTTGATGCCCCTAGTTTTTCCAGACCTCACAGGAAGGCCTTTGGCAATTAATCAAGTTCTCATGAAGAATGATTCTACTCTAATATTGATTGTACTAAGTATTTTTTCTTTGCTTGTTGTTGACTGTATCAGCCTTTTATGCTTCTTACCTTTTCAGAAATTTCTCACTATGCCTATTCCTTATTATAGCAGAACACTTCCACTTAATCCCAGTCCTCCCCAGATCCTTTATGTTGTATTTGTTCACCCTTTTCAGATTTAGGAATCCTTCTCCTTCAGAAGAACTTAGTTTAGTACAGACTACCTCTGACAATGAGCATGCACTCCTTGTTCTGTATGGTTCAGTCACAGTCCAGCAAGAAATTGAAGATCCCACATCCAGTAGTTCAGAGAATGAAAGCCTACCTTCTCTTGAAGATGTTTCAGACTCGGAGTCAGATGTGTCAGAAGCTCCTGGAATTGTGCCATTCCTATTGGATCCTTCAGACTTGGCTGGAGAAATTAAGGCAGAAGCAGACTACTACTATACCCTTGGAGGAGAAGAAGAGACTCTACCATACAGTGAAGATGATATCATCATAATTCCCACATTAGACCATGATGTACAGGGTCATCCCAAAGTGATGCAGCTTACAAGAGAGTTGATCAGAAAGTGCACCCAGTACAAGGAACATTCACTGAGACTGCCAGAGTTACAAGGCAATTTCCTCATGAAACCCCAGTCAATCTCCCACAATTACCAACATGCCCACCTGAGTTTACACCATCCCAGAAGCTCTCAAGAGAATGCTTGGAGTTTCTTAACATTGATCATGCAGGATTTCTATGGCCTGAAGAAGAGAATTGTTTGCACATGTCATGTGCTCACCCAGGAAGCAATTGCCTTTGAAGACAAGGAAAGAGGAACCCTCAAAGACTCTTACTTTTCCTCATACATCATGCCAGTAATCCTCCATACCCCATGGGTATACAAGAATATTCCCATTCCCCCTGGAATTAGAGAAAAAGTCATTGAAGTCCTAAGGCTAAAAGTAGAAGCCAATGTGTATGAAGCCAGTCAGTCCTCATACAGGTCCTGATGGTTTTGTGTTTTGAAGAAAGGCGGAAAGCTCAGAATTGTGCATGACCTGCAGCCACTGAACAGAGTAACAATTAGAGATGCTGGACTTCTCCCCATTATTGATGACTTTGTGGAGCTATTTGCTGGAAGGCAATGCTACACAGTCTTTGATTTAATGTGGGGGTTTGATGCAAGAAAAGTCCACCCAAAATCACATGATGTGACTGCATTTTGGTCACCCCTTTGACTACTACGTCTTCCCTCACTCCCCACAGGATTCACTAATTCCCCCGCCAAATTCCAAAGATGCATGGTTTTGATCCTTCAAGATGAAATCCCTGTGGTAGCCAATATCTTCGTTGATGATTGTTCTATCAAAAGACCTGCATCCACTTACCCAGACCTCGAAGGAAATCCAGAAGTACTTGCAGACAACCCAGGAATTGGAAGATTCATCTGGGAACATGCCTGTGATGTACATCGCATAATGCATAGGATTAAACGTGCAGGAGCTACTTTTTCAGCCAAGAAGACTCAAATCTGTAGACAAGAAGCTATTATTGTTGGACAGAAATGTACCCCAGAAGGATGTATTTGTATTCCAGAAGAAGACAAAGTAGCCAAAGTCCTCAACTGGCCACCACTCAAAACTCCCAAGGATGTCAGAGGATTTTTGGAACTTTGTGGCACAGTCAGAGTATGGATTGAAAATTACTCCCAGCTAGCCAGACCTCTTACAGAACTAGTTCACAAAGGTGCAGAGTTTATATGGAATGAAAGAAGGCAAGAAGCTTTTGACATCCTCAAGCAAAAGGTATCCTCAGCACCAGCACTAAATCCTATTGATTATTCCTCACCATCCAGTAATCCTGTCTGTTGATAGCAGTGCTATTGCAACAGGATTCATATTATCCCAGATTGATGAAAATGGACAACACCGCCCTGCACGCTATGGATCATTACCAATGAATGAGAAAGAATCCAGATATTCACAGCCAAAGTTAGAATTGTATGGACTCTATTGCGCACTACGTCATTGGCAAATTCACTTGTTTAGTGGGCCAGTGCTTCGCATGGCATGAACGAGTTCTTCCAAAGGTGATATATTTACTCTGAATTGATTTACTGGCCTGTTATAAATAATATTGAGTAATACTAAGCCCACCAATCCCACCCATAGTGCCAAAGTTATTACTCAACACAATCATCCCTTATTTTAATTATTGTATGCAAATTTGAACTACACTTAGACCACCCACCCACCCACACAGATGCATTCAAGCATATATTGCCAACACAAGATTTTTGCCCCTGCATAGTCTAGATCAGCATCAGATAGTTGATCAAGCATGCCTTCATATGAACAAGTATTTCCTGTAGTCATACCATCATGAAACCAAACCTTCTTGTCTGCACCAATAATTCTGCTAGTGAAATGATATTGTCCATGATACACAATCTCTTTCAAATGCAATGACTTGATGCCTTTGTCAGTCTCAAACTCAAGTGCATGACTGGTTTCAATGTCCATGAATGGATATTCAAGCACAAGCATAGATGGCACTGTATTGTAGAATAAGATTTGTTGCATATCAGATTGACACTCGGAACACCTTCTGTGTGTTTGTTGGGACAATGTTTCAATCCAATTCATAGTAGACCTTTGAACTGAAGTTTCTCCATGTAAAACATAACCAAGTTGATCATCCACTGGTGTTTCAGCAAAGTTACACCTAGTACATTGATGTTGAGAAGATGCAACTGTGGTATCTACATGTAAAAGATCCTTGGCTAGAGTGGCAACACTAATTCCAACAGGTCCTATTAGATATTTCTCAGGATGTTCATTATGCAATACAGCTTTTAATTTATTTCTGAGTTGAACAAATGTCATATTGCCTTTCAATATATCTGAGAAACCATCAGATAAAATGGCCAGATAATTATTCATATCATGAAACACTTCAGACTTGGGGTAGTGGGCCATCGCAAGCGTGGCATGAACGAGTTCTTCTTGGTTCTATTCACTCATTTCATGTCCTTTATTACTTCTAGAATTTCTTGATCAAGCATTCTTACTGCTATTGAGCAATGTTATTTACATTTCATAATGCTATACTTGTCTTTAACTGGACAATGGACATTGTGGTACATTGAATGTCAATTATACAACAGTTTACCCTGGCTTTCATTGAAATATCACCACTGCTATCATTATTTGTCAGTGCTATACCAACAATTATCAATAAAAACTGTACTGTATGACATTATATAATTTATTTCTAACAATTCTATATCTAATGGCCCACTTTCCCACCCAGAAGATATCCCTAAGAGTTTGATATTCAAAATGAATTTACAAATTTGAATGTTCCACTTTCCCATCCAATGAATAACTTTCCAACCATATAAATTATTATTATGTTCGTGCATAAATTGCTAGTACAAGTATTTTATTGTCATATTTGCTAAGATAATCATCTGACATCATACCCATATGGCCATTGTGCTTACATGTTGCTCCAGTTGTCATACCATCATGATACCAAATTGTTCCAGCTTTTGATATGAATCGAGAGGTAAAATGATATCCTCCAGCATATACAATACCTCTTAGATACAAATTTACTGACTTTTCATGTACATTTACAGTTATTTGATGGCTGGTAATCATGTTTATGTTGGGGTATTCCAATACTAGCAAATCAGGTGTCTTTGTATAGTATATGATACGCATCATTGAACCATTGCATTGTGGACATTTATTTCTAACATTGTGTGCAATGGTTTGCACCCAATCAGATGTTGAGCCAGAAACAGATGGATCAGCATGCAATAGATAGGCAAGGTTGTCATCTTTTTCTTGTCCTTCATAGTTACAGTGAGAGCAAATGAGCTTTGAGGATGCAATACAAGCTTGTGGTTTCAACATTTCCATACATAGTGTAGCAACACTGGTACCATTAGCACCCATGGGAAATTGCTGTGGATTCTTTGCATGGAGTTTCATTCTCATGGCATTTCTTACATTTTCAAAGCTCAATTGTTGATCCATCATATTAAACCCTTGTACAAGCATTGACAGATAAATGTTTCCAATTGCCTGAAATCTGGTTGTCCAAATTGCAGAATGTTCTGCCCACATATTGTACAGAATAACAAAGATTGAATCATATGCACAACTCCAGTTGATTTCATCCCAACATAAGCCATGGGGTGCAAGACTAGTGGAACTGCTGTCATGAGTTGTATTTCTCTTTTTCCTGCTCAAAGATTGTGGCTCATCATGTTCATTGTAAGTACGTTTCAAAGATTGCTTTACTGGTGAGCTCCCTTTTGCAGCCACAAAACCAAGACTGGCTTGTTGAAGTGAATTTTGCTTTGTAAGACTTGCATTAGTAGATTTCCCAATGAGCTGCCATGAACTGTCAACAACCACAGGAAGCATAGATAATGGATCTCTGGCAGACCATTTTAATGCTGCATCTACCTTGGCAGGGACATAATCAGTGCCTTTCCATATTTGATATTGACGAATCAATGTATTGCGGAGTTGTCCATTCAAGTGGTCAGGTAGTTGTTCTTCATATCGCAGTCTTGTGATATCATCCAATATTTCCTGTTCTCTGAATTCTTGTCTGAGATAGCCACTGCAACCTCTTGTAATCACATTGGGGTCAAAGCCTTGGATAATAATGGTGCCTGCTGCACTTGCACTTCTGGACAGAGCTGTATAATAGGACATGTGTGAAAAGCAGCTGTTTAAATGTACAACATTGTAAGGGCGGGTTTTGCCCTGAGATGCATGAGCTGTCATAGCAAAGTTGGGCAGGACCCACACCTGTTGTCTTTCAACAGATTCTTTGAGATCACTTGGGAACAGACATTGAATTGTCTTTGTATTCTTCACAATGGGAACAACATTATCTGGTAGACCTGGTATTTGAATCAACTGTGGTGGATTATCCAATTCCACAAAAAGTGTATCTAGAACACGTTTATCATATGGGCCTTTCATTGATTGCCAGCCAACAACAAACCCTTCTTGGCCTTTAGTGATACATAATTCTGTTGCATCATTATTCCTGATCATAACAGGCATACCAAGACACAATGAAAACTTGCCAGGAAAATGTTCAGTTGCGCCATGGTTGAGTTTCCAAATCTCAAGTTGCTTATCAAAATCAATCTGATTTGACTTGTGTATAGTCTTTGAAGCTGCTTTGGATTTCCTCCATTTAGTTTTCTTTGCTGGGTCACTTTCTTTGCCCCATTTGTCCGTTGAGTAGAAGTTGGTCAACTTTTGATTTGTATCTTCTGCAAAACGCTCACATCCAAGCTGGTTGATTCTGTCGATCTGAGAGTGCACTCCACAGATAATGGCAACATTTCTGATATTTTTTGCAGCTACATTTGGCTGATCTGGACGTTTGCCAGCAATTTTCTTTCTCAAAAATCTGATGTCTTCAGGAGTGCATGCTCCATACCGCATATTTACCAGGGCAGTTCGCAATGATGCATCTTCAGGTGTTTGTGTATTTTGACGCATGTTTTCTCTCAAAATCACAACAGTGGTTATCTGATGCCACAGTGCCTTGCCAATAGCTGCTTCTTGATAATGTGGCTTCAGGGCAGAGTCTACTTGTGTTCCTACTGATCCACTATACTTGTTTAGTGGGCCAGTGCTACACATGGCATAAACGAGTTCTTCAAAAGTTCATATCTTTACCATGAATTGATATTATAAATCATATTGAGTAACACTAAGCACACCACTCCTACCCATAGTGCCTAGGCATCTGCAAGAGTATATGGACCCCCATAGGTTTTGTACCTCTGACTTGTCTGTCATTTTCGGGTACAGGTAGCCAAATTGGAACCTGTGAGAAACCCATAATCTGTGGTCAACCTGCAGGTAGCCTGTGAATTCATGTCTAACATTGAATTTTTCAGTTATTAATTAGAATTATTCTATTTGGCTCTTTAGGGTGCACCCAAGTTCCCACGCACCCCTTGCCTTATATAGTGGTCGTTAAGTAAGATAATTTTAATGAATCAGTTTTCACTCAACTCCTGTTGGTTGTAAAATTCTAGAGAAATTGCATTTAGTAGGCTTACATCTCTAGATACTTGTATAAAAATGGTATTTTAGTTCTATTACATGGTTGCTGAAATAATTGACTTATCCAGAATTTGTGCTTATGTTTAGGCATTAACTAAACATGTTTTGATAAGAATCAACTGTTGGACATCTTAGCCTTCATATCACAGAGCCATAATTTTTCTGTTATTTTATCACCAGTAGTACTTGAGTTCAAATTGATTCATTGAAAATATTTCACTTAGCTACCACAATATAAGGCAAAGGGTGCATGAGAAGTTAGGTGCACCCCAGGGTGCCAAACAGAACTACTCTATTAATTAAATACTGTGTATTTTATTTTATGTTGAGAGATTGAAGTAGGATTTTGGGCCTTTTTATATAGGCATGACATGGCGCATGAACCATGTGACTTATTTGGTCACTAGGTCACACCTCAACAAAGGCAGTCATGCATTTCTGACCTAGACAGAACCCACCAACCCATGTGTCACCCAGCACCAACAAACCACATGCACCAACAAGGACAATAATGATGGCAAGACCATCACCCTCTTAGCAGACAACACAAAGATGATGACAACAAGGACAAGGACGAGAATGGCCACCATCACCACCACGACAACAACAAGGACGAGGATGACAAGGACAGGGACAAGGACACAGACAAGGACAAGGACAATGATGGGGACAATGACACCAATGATGGTAACAACAACAACAATGGAGATAACAACAACACCAATGGGGATGAGGACAATGAGGACAATGAGGACAAGGATGATGGAGACAACAGTCCCATGGCTGGTACCCTCTCCCTTTCCCTCTCCCTCTCCCCCTCTGCCTCCCCTCTCCCACTCTCCCCCTCCCTCTTCCACTCTCCCTCATTCCCTCTCCCACTCTCTTCCTTCCCTCTCCCACTCTCCCACTCCCCATTTCCCACTCTCCCTCTACCCCTGCCTCATATTAATTAAATAATTAATGTATTTTAGTAAATATTACTTAATATAGACATATCCTGCTAAACCCATGGGGTAAACCTGTGGATAGCCCATACCCAATGGCAAGTATGGGTAATTTGGCAGGTTGGATATGGGTTGCCAAAAAAAACCCATGGGTTGCCCATGCCAATGCCTCATAGTGCCAAAGTTGTTATAAATCTACTCAATCCAATCATCCCTTATTTTATGCAAATTTGAACTACAATTAGACCAACCAACCACCCATCCACACAGATACATTCAACCATATATTGCCAGCACAAGATTTTTGTCTCTGCAAAATCTAACTTCAGCATCAGATATTTTATTAAGTATGCCTTCATGTGAACAAGTATTGCCTGTAGTCATACTATCATGAAACCAAATCTTCTTGTCTGCACTCATAAGTTTTTCAACCTTATCACATGGAAAAATCTTACTAACCCTTCTTTGACATGTCAATTTGTTTTCTGATTTGCTGTTGGCTCTCTAAACACCACAAAGATGCCCCCTCCCATGTCTCTTTTGACAACACTTGAGTCTACACATTGACTATCTTTTTGTTGTATATATAACACCTTATTTAATGGAATAAACATTATTTGCACAAATATCATGTGATTTTCAAGAACATTGAATAGAACTCTGACAATTCCAGACAAGTCTCAAGGGAGGTCTGATGAAGTCCTGGTCTCAAGTCATCAAAGGGTCCAGAAAGACCCTCTTTATTTTTAATAAAGGGTCCAGAGAGAGACCCCTTATTTTTAATTTTACTCAGTGCCCCTCTGGACAAGTCTCAAGGGAGGTCCAATGAAGTCCCAGTCTCGAGTCATCAAAGGGTCCAGAGAGACTGCCCTTATTTTTAATTTTACTCAGTGCCCCTCTGGACAAGTCTCAAGGGAGGTCCAATGAAGTCCCGGTCTCGAGTCATCAAAGGATCCAGAGAGACTGCCCTCAACAGCACACCTCCAGAAGGTGGAAGTGAATGGTGCACAGACTGCATCATTACGACTCCCATGGCACAGATTGCCCCCTCTGGTGAATAATATTGGAGACTGGAGGAGGGCCATGCACAGACTGCACAACCACACCATCCCTGGCCCAGACAGCCATCTCCCTCAGTTGATTTTAGAAGGGTGGAAGAGGATCATGCACAGACTGCACAATCACACCTTCCATGGCCCAGACAGCCACCCTTCCATGCTACACAGCTAGGGAAACTAAGGAATATAATGGAACTCCATGTCAGTACTGACTTCTGGCCATCTGAGTTTGTGGGGTAGAGATCTAGTGTGTGTGGGGGGGTATGAGGAGGAGGGGGCCAGCACAACTCAACAGGATGCATCGTACCACTTCTGGTGCTATCCCTGCACTCTATTGGGTCCCTTCTAACTGGTCCTCACTCGATTTGGCCATCCGATGTCAGGGGGTAGAGATCTGGTGTGTGGGGGGGGTATGAGGAGGAGGGGGTCAGTAGTGAACAAGGGGAAACATCGAACTACTTTTGGGGTGATCCCTACACTCCAATGGGTCACCCCTAACTGCTCCCCACACCGTTTAGTGGTCCGTCGTCTGGGGGTAGAGATCTGGGATGTGGGGGGTATGAGGAGAAGGGGGTCAGTATGGAACAAGGGGAAACATCGAACTACTTTTGGGGTGATCCCTACACTCCAATGGGTCACCCCTAACTGCTCCCCACACCGTTTAGCGGTCCGTTGTCTGGGGGTAGAGATCTGGGATGTGGGGGGGGATGAGGAGGAGGGGGGCACCATGAGTCAAGGGGAAAGATCGAACCATGTTTGATGCTATTCCCACCCTCCATTGGGTCCCCTCTAACTGGTCCCAACACAGTTTGGCCGTCCGACTTCAGGGGGTAGAGATCTGGGATGTGGGGGGGATGAGGAGGAGGGGGGCACCATGAGTCAACGGGAAACATCGTACCATGTTTGATGCTATTCCTATACTCCATTGGGTTCCCCCTAACTGATCCCCACAGGATTTGGCCATCCGACTTCGGGGGGTAGAGATCTGGCGATGGAGGGGGTATGAGGAGGAGGGAGTCAGTATGGAACAAGGGGAAACATCGAGCCACTTCTGGGTGCATACATACACTCCATTGGGTCCCCCTAACTGGTCCCCACAGGGTTTGGCCATCCGACTTCGGGGGGTAGAGATCTGGGGTATTGAGACTGAGGAGGACAGCGTGACTGACTGTGACAATTTCCTTTTTGGATCAAATTCCGCATCATACAAATTTTTTTTCTGCTCCATCTGAGCGGTTTTTGATTTTTCACAACCTCAAGATAAATTCTATATTCATGAAAATATTTGAGGACAAAATTCAGAAAGTCTAGTTTATTCATGATTTTTCTCAAAATAATTGGAGTAAGATTGCAGAAATTGGCTCTATGGTCGATTTCAAACATTAATTAATTAATTAATTAATTACTGACAAACCGCCATATATCCTGGACTCATAAGAATGAGTCTTCCATAAATGGAAGAACTCGTAACAATGATGCACCTCCTACTGGTGGCAATTGTGCAAAGTCTCCAGCAAAAATCATATTGATGCCTCCAAATGGCATGTCAAATACATTAAGAGCTTTGGCAAGCTGTGAACTGATTTTGTATAATTCATGGCATGACAGCATAGATACTTCATCTATGAAAATATAATCAATTCCCTCCAATCTTGCTTTTACTTGTGCAATTGTTACACTTTGATTACCAGTCTCACTGTTCATGCAGATTCCCAAGAATGAATGATAAGTGGAACCACCCAATAATGCTGCTGATGTGCCAGTTGGACCCAGTATGACAAGACGATGTGATTCATGTCTTTGTTGAAACAAATGCTTGAGTGCTTTAATCACTTGACTTTTGCCAGTTCCACCCATGCCACCTAAGTACATTTTTAGCTGATCTGAATTTAAAGTCACGGTGTGATTGGCAACAATTCTAAATGCTCTTTGTTGTTCTGTATTTAGTTTGAAAAGATCAACTGTGCCATCTATCAATTCCTGAGCTGCTTGCATCTTTGCTTTAAAATTGTGTCTCAGATATGATTGGTCAACAATTTTGACTTCATTTTCAACAACACCAGAAGCATGAGTTGTTTTAGTATGTTCAGCATTGGCAACACATGCATTTCTATCAGCAATGATTTCTTGTCTTTTATCTTGAACAGCTGTTTTCCATTTACCACCAGGCTGTACAATTTCAGGTGTGAGTGGAGCCGTATCAATTGTATTAATGCCATCAGGACTGGTCTCTAGCCAGCCAGCATTTCTTACACTATCCTCAGTGGCATCCATTTGGGCTTTGATTAATTGTCCTTTTGAACCAAGGGTGGAGTATTTATTTAATCCATAATCCTCATTTTCAATGCCTTCATCATCACCAAAATCATCACCAGAGCCATTCTCATTTTCATCCATGTCATTTATTTCATCTGATGTCATCCAAGAATGAAATATGCCAGTTGTACCATCATTCTGTTTCAGCTGAGCTGAATAATCATCTCGAGCATCATTGCATTCATATCTAATGTTAAAGTGATCCATTATTTGCATTTGACTTGGTGTGAATTTGTAATCTGTGAATGCTTCATCCCATGATTGATTGTCATCCTTGAGATCATGACCTGTTCTCCAGGGCTTGAATAATGTCAACATGGTGGCACAGTAGTACTCTCTGTCTCCGCGATCTCTTCTTGGAAGTGAACCTCCTACAAAGTTAGGTACAACTTTTTTATATGATGGATGATATTCTATCCAGTGTGTTCCATGTAATGGATGAGCTGACAAAAAATATTTATCAGCATGTTTATCATCTGTGTCTTCAGAACCAATTGACTCTGAGATTCCATCAACATTGCTAGTATTATCACTTTTCTCTTCAGAAATATCATTTCCATCTTCATCTGCAATAATAGACCCACTTGAATCAGTATTGCTATCATAACTGCTACTGTCATCACTATTTTCATGGCAACTGTCAACTTTGTATTCATTATTTCTTAGATTGAGCTCATCATCTATAATTTCATCGATGTTGTCTGGTAAAATGAAATCATATTCAGCTGTTGCTTTGTATTGTTCATTTGTTGAGGTTGAATCAATCAAGTCCAGTTCATCATCACTGGTTTGAACAGGATTGGTTTTCTGTGTTGGAGTAGGTATTTTTACTCATCTTGCCTTTTGTATCCATTCATATAAACATGTAACATTATAAATATCAGGTCTATAAATGTAATCATGAACTGCAGAAAAGCCAACATATTGATTTTGGTTTTGTTGCAAGAGAACCTTGTCTGTTTCACTGTTTTCAGCAGAATCCTTGTCAGATTTAAACACATTCATTGTTTCTCTCACATAACTTTTCCAGTAAACTGTTACAAACTTGTGGCTTGTATAGTGATCTGGATTACCTAACAGATACAAAGATGCCATTGGACCACCTATTTCCATCTTTGATGTCAATGAATTGATTATCTGTATTATCAAATATCTAGCTTTGTCTTTTTGTTTCATAGATCCTCCTAGCATTTCAGAATTTTTAGTGAAAACACTTCTGATGGAGTCAAAGATACTGTATGTTTTCAGACCAGGTTTTGTAACATAATCAGTCACATATGCTACTATAGCTTTGATGGCAGTACCTGAAAGAAGACTTGTTACATCTGAGTTGCATCGAAGTAGATATGTTATGCATGGTGTCAATGTATTGATCCAAGCTTCGCCTTTTTTCATGTTCAAAGCTCCTGATTTAGGATCAACTTGAGTCTGTTCAAAGGTTTGTCTTGGAAATCTAGCTTTGCATTTTCCATGCTTATGCATACATGTTGGTCTATCTTTTTTGTTAGCTTTTTCACCAATTGATATATTTCTACCACAGTTATGTATATTGGACCGCATAATCAAATCATCAACTGTGCTTGAAAATTTATTCCACCAAGCATGAAGTCGTGATTTAGTGGAACAGTGATCATTACAAACATGATCCAGCTTATTACACATGGGTGGAGGTGCTTCTTGTAATGTCTGAGTTGGGTCTTTGTAATCATCATCATGTGATAAACTCTCCAATGTGAACACTCTCAAGGTATTCCACCAATCTTTGTTGAAAATCAGAGGTTGGATCCATTATTCTGTCTCTGATTTGTTGTGGTGATAATACCCCTTTAAGCCACAAGAGCATATGCATATGCAATGTCAACCGTCCTTGTTGTTCAACTGTTCCATAATATGCTTCTGTATCACCATAGATTCCTGGATGACTTTCTCCAACACCAAGTATATGCTTAATGAATAATTGTGTCATAAAATGAAAAAATCTTGCACCAGCCACTGGATTATGAGCAATTAACCGATATCTTTCATTGTAGTCTCTTAGAACAGGATTAAATGTTTCTTTAGTGTCTGCAAAATATAATGATATTGGGTGCTTGTTGTCAGCAGGAGCAAATGTAATAAACCAGGAGGGTGCACCAACAAATGAAATCAAAGACCAAATTTCGTTGCGCATATATTTTTTGCTGGTAACAGATCCCTTTACACCACCTCCAACATGATCAATATCATTAATGAGTTTGAAACACAATTTTTCCTCATTTGTTTCTGGTGTTACTTTATCACCATTTTCCATTCTTTTAGAAATGTCAGCCAGTGTGTGAATGTGTTGACAACATCCAACAACCTGTTAGAAATCTCCTGGAATTTTGACTTTTCTGCTAACAAATATCCTGCTGTGGTGCATTGTTTTATCTGTTCATGATTGAATGCAATCAATGGAAAATATGGATCTTTTTGAAATCTTTTGTCATAATACATGAGCAAATGTTTTTTGTGCCTAATATCTGATAGTTCTCCATGTTGATAGGCATTGCCAATTCCACCAAGACCATATGGAGACAACCAGGGCATCATTTGAGGAAATAACTGTGCATTGCTATAGATGGATTCAGAACAAGCTGCATGACCAATGGCTAGAATCTTTTGATTTGAAGTTAAATGTTTTATTCACTCTTGTTGGAATATTCTTCACCGGTCAGCCCATGAACCACAAATGGACATTTTCCTGATTCAACACCTTCTTCTTCTTCAATGTCGTTAACAGCTGTTGACTCTGGGTTTTTGTTTGTTACGAGTTCTTTTAATTTATTAAAAGACTCGTTCTTTATCAGACCAGGCTCAGTGCAAGTTCGTAATTAATTAATTAATTGATTAATTGATAAAGTTGATCTCCTATAGAGATTTTTTTTTTCAGTATAAGATGTGCTTCTGGTTTCTATACTGGAAAATAACATAAAGTGCAGGGTATGTTTGGACATGATTACATAAGCATCCAAATATAGGTCAATGTACAAACGCTCAAACAATAGTCAAATTATATTCAGTTTTGAATAAAATATTCATAACACTTTCAATTGTTGATGAAATCAGCTGAAATTTTAACTGACAAGTAGTCTAGCTATTTCTGACAATGTGTGATGGTCACATGTGACCAGTCTAACCATATAAGGTAATTTCTGATATAATGTGCAGAATTTTCTGCTGATCACAGTGGTGACAGTCACATGTCACAGATCTAACCATATATGGTAATTTTGCATTGTATGTTAATAAACTTCATGCAATTTTAGAATTTTATTACATAAGTCAACCTTAAAGTCATTGCAAATATGTACAAATAGATGTAAACAAAAACAAATAATAATTAGAGTGATTCCAATATTTGTGATTTTGTTCTATGGACCAAGTATTTTTCTTGAATAACAAACAAATACAAATAAACAACGCCAGGAATGGTTAGATTGCATTGTATTTCAAATTTGATGTTGGTCAAATTTGTTTACATAATTATGATTATGTAATCATTAGTCAGTTCACCATTTGAACCCAGACTCTGAGTTTTAATATGCCTTTTGCTTCTTGAACCTGAACCACCACCTTCCTCATTTGACACGTAAAATTTCGCGTTTTTTCACCTTTTTGGCTTGTGTAAGCTCAGTTTTCCACTTATAGACTTCAAATAAATGCCTTCTGGATCAGGTGATGTATCCGCACCATTCAGGGTCCAATGCTGACATAATATTTCCTTATTTAGACAAAAAAGTCGAAATTTCTTTGAAATTTTGTGCTTTTTCTTTTATTTGCCTCTGTTTTGCTTTGTCCACCATTGGTAATGTGTTCTACTTGTGTATATTCTTGTTTGTTAACATTATCAATCATTTTATAGGTCGTCTCCCTGTCAATATTCAAAGTACGTACAAATTTCGCGTTTTTTCACGTTTTTAGCTTGTATAAACTCAATTTTTGACTTACAGATTTACTTTGGATATTTTCTGGCTCAGGTATGAATTCCACATCATTCAGGGTCATATGCTTACATAATTTTTCCTTATATAGTCCAAAAATGCGAATTTTCTTGTATTTTTGCTGTATTTTCTGCCATATATGCTGTATTTTTTATTGGTATGTTATTGATTTGTCTTCTTCATATATATTTGACATAACCCCCTTATTATTTAGTCTTTCCAACTAACAAAATCTCTAAAATGTTCATCACAATGTTAAAATTGTCATTCATGTTACAATATTTTATGATTTTGGTCATTGCAATGCCTATGGCACAATGTACTGTCACTGGAATTGGCCATGTGCCTCTTACAAGTGTCATACAGACTGCCCATGTCATTAAAACTGTCCCTATCATATCAAATATCCATGTCATTCCATTGAATTTGTACAAGAATACTATTCAAAATGATGAAATGCATACTGTGTTTTCAGATATGATACCATTTGATGTGAATTTGTCTACTAATGACTGTGCAATCAAGTCCATTAACTTTGTCACAGTGCAAAAGTCCCAAGAGATTGAAAATATTCACAATAATGCTTACTTTGTTGTTTCAGACAAGCAATCAAGTTCTCATTCTTCCTTGGTTGAACTTTATGTCAGAATCATTTTAAACATGCTTCATTTGCTCTCTGTATATCATTGTACCACTACTATTGCTGATAAGTGTCTCTATATCAAATTAAAAATGCAACAGAATCTGTTTAAAAGACATGATTTCAGAGTGTGCTTGAAATCTGTAACCAGACAACCTGTATTAGGCAATGGAGCAATTCTCTTCTTTTTTGTAGGATTACATCATTTTCTAGCTTGTCAAATGGCAGTTCATTATGTTTGTAATAAAACATTGCAATTATATGATGGATTCAACTTTGAAAATGCATCTGTCTGATATTTCTGAACAGCTGTTAGATTTTGCTTTGCATGCTTGTCAGGATTTTCCCTTTGGAATTTCTTTACAGCTGCCAGATGTTGGCTTGCATGCTTGTCAGGATTTTGTGCTTTGAATTTGAGAACAGCAGCAAGATTTTGTTTGAAATGCTTTTCTGAATTCTGAACTTTGAACTTGTTAATGGCTTGCATATGTAATTCTTTTTTCTGGGTTGCAATTGCTTCTTTGTCAATAACTTCAAAAACATAAACATAAACAGAGCAATTGGAACACACATGATTTTCAATTGCAGTTTGAATTGATGCTTGATTCATTTTTGAATGGACAAGAATGCTATGGCTGGCTGCAATCACTTTCAGATTGGCAATAGTCAATTTTGAAATCAACTGTGCAATTGGACAATTGACAACTACAAGTGATTTTTCAGATGATGATTCCAATAAGAGTGCTTCAGTTTCCAACATGTAGGAATATGGAATATACATTGAACTGTATCTTTGTCTTTATATGAATCAGGAATTAGTTCATGAAGTGAAAATACGTTTGCTTTGCCTCCACCAATACATTCAACATGAACATCAGCATTGTGGCAGCTATACAAAAATTCAAATTGAATCATCATGAAAAGCATCTGCAACACACACTAAATGGAGTTAGAAGGCATGCCATGAATCACCCTGAACGGCATGCACAAATTAACCAGATTGCTGTACAAACATACAGAGACAATACTGAATTCCCTCCTGATCCACCTTCAACAAAATTACAGCATATAATTATTTCAGGATTTTGTAGAGATACCTCTCCCAACAAATTCATTGAATCAGGCTGTGCTGTTTGTGGAAGGTTGACACCAGTCTCGCAATTGCAAAGTTACACAAAGTTGAATCTAAATTGTCTGAAACAATCTGGTATAACTCAAAAAGAGCGCTTCTCAATAAATGATCCAATAGAGTCTTCAGATAGCCCTATAATACTTGAAGATCTCTATGGCATTTGCAAGAAGTGTTGCAAGTCTTTGGTCAAAGGAAAATGCCCAACTATATCCCTGGCAAATGGTTTATGGCTTGGAAGCATTCCAAATGAATTGATTGGTTTGTCTTATGCAGAACAACTTCTGATTGCCAGAGTCAGACACAACAGATGCATTGTTAGAGTTTCTTCAGGAATGCACAAAATGAGAGCAAATGCCATTACTTTTGCCAATCCAACTCCCAAGATCTATGATATCTTGCCTCCACCTGTGGATGAATTAGATGAAGTGCTAGCATTTATTTACACTGGTCCTTGTAAACCTACAAAGTCTGATTTTGAGAGAACACCATTGCTAGTTAGAAGAAACACAGTTGCCACTGCATTGAACTGGTTGAAACTCAATCACTGTGACTATTTTGACTTGGAGATTTCAGAAGAAAATTTAAAACAATATCCTGAGAATGATATACCAGTTGTGGTAGAGTACAGGCAATCATTTGTTAACAAAAATCCTGAAGCCACTGCTGTTCATGACATGGAAGAGGAAGAAGGAACTGAAACTGGAATGTGCCCATTTGTAGTTCATGGTTTGACAGGTGAAGAGTACTCCTCCAAAAGTATCAAAGCCTTGAAAGCTATTGCTTTAAAACATTTGATGAGCAACAAAAAGATCCTGGCAATTGGACATGACAGTGATCCACAGTCTACCTACAATAATCCTCAGTTATTCCCCCAAATGATGCCTTGGTTGTTTCCTTATGGACTTGGTGGAATTGGTAATTTGCTAATTCAGGGCAAGATATCTGAAATCAAACACAAAAAACACTTGTTGATGTATTATGACAAGAGGTTTCAGAAAGATCCTCACTTCTCTTTAATTGCATTCAATCATGAGCAGATAAAAGACTCCACTACAGCTGGCTATTTGTTAGCTGAAAAAGCAAAGTTTGAACACATTTCACAAAGGTTGATGGATGTTGATCTTGGAGTTTTGAACAACATTGCCAGAAAAATGGAAGATGGTGAACATGTTACCCCAGAAACAGATGAGGAGAAACTATGTTTTCAGTTAATCAAAGACATTGACCATGTTGGCAGCCATGTAAAGGGGTCACTCACAAGCAAGAAATATATGAGAAATGAAATCTGGTCTCTAATATCATTTGCTGGAGCACCTTCATGGTTTATCACTTTTTCACCTGCTGATAATATGCATCCATTGTCTTTATATTTTGCTGATACAAAAGAAACATTTACACCTGAGCTTAGAGATTATGATGAGCGCTATAGACTTATTGCAAACAATCCAGTGGCTGGTGCTAGATTCTTTCATCTCATGGTTGAATTATTTATCAAACATGTGCTTGGTGTTAGGTCAAAGCATTCTGGCTTTTATGGTGACACCAAGGCATACTATGGCACAGTGGAGCAACAAGGACGTCTAACTCTTCACATGCACATGCTGCTGTGGCTGAAAGGATCTTTGTCATCTCAGGAAATTAGAGACAGAATAATAGATCCAAACTCTGACTTCCAACAAGCATTTGTTGAATACCTGGAAAGTGTGCACATTGCTGAATTCATGACTGGAACTATGGAAGAAGTCAAAGCAAAAGTGAATCATATATCAGATAAAGAGGGTTACAAAGATCCCACTCAGACTTTACCTGAATCACCCCCTCCTATGTGTAAAACTATGCATGATTTCACTGGTGACAACAATTGTAATGCGTGCAAACAGGTTAGATCATGGTGGGACAAATTCAGAGATACTGTTGATGATTTGATTTTGCGCTCTAATGTTCACAATTGTGGAAGATACAGCTCCAACAATGAGAAAGCCCAGAGAAAAGACAGACCCAGTTGTATGAACAAACATGGAAAATGCAAAGCTAGATTTCCCAGGCCCTTATTTGAAACAACACAAGTAGATCCAAAAACTGGTGCATTGAATGTAAAAAAAGGTGAAGCTTGGATTAACACATTGACTCCACTTGTGACTTTCATACTTCGCTGCAACTCTGATATTACAAGTCTTTTGTCTGGCACTGCAATCAAAGCCATTGTAGCATACATTTCTGATTATGTTACTAAACCAGGACTGAAAACATACACTGTGTTTGATACCATTAGAAGCGTCTTTGACAGAAACTCTGAAATGCTTGGAGGCTCAATGAAAAGAAAGGACAAAGCTAGAAAACTAATCACCCAAATCATAAATGCATTGACGGCAAAACTTGAGATTGGTGGACCCATGGCTTCAATGTATCTTCTTGGTAACCCTGACCATTACACAAATCATAAATTCATTCCAGTTTATTGGAGAAACTATGTGAGAGAAGTCCAGAGAGCTTGGAATCCAGATGACAATCTTGACATGCAAGTTGAATCAGAAAAAGTAGTTTTGCACAATCAAAAAGGAAAGTTTATTGGATTATCAGCTGTGCATGACTATGTTTATAGACCAGCTTGTTATGAGAACATGAATTTGTATGAATGGGTGCAAGGTGCTGAAAGAGTCGGGATAGATGTTCAACCAGCTCATGATGAAATTAACAGTGATGATGAGTTAGATGTCTTGGAATCTGAACCCAATATTTCACTTCCATACAAATATTCCAAGTCAAACATGCATGCTAACAATGACTTGAACATAGAATTTGATGATCTAAATATTGGAGATGATGACAACTTCATAGAAGATGGTTCAGATGTTTATGAATCTGATGGCAGTGAGTCAGTACTAGAGAATAACAATCTTTTCCTTGAAGGTCATCCTTTATATGAAACACATTGCATAGCATTCAGTCAAAAGAAAAAGAAGGTTGTTCCAAATTTTGTTGGGGGCTCATTGCCTAGACGTGATAGAGGAGATAGAGAATATTATTGCACCACTATGTTAACATTGTTTAAACCATGGAGATCTGGTCATGACCTCAAAACTGAACTGGAATCATGGGATGAAGCATTTACTGATCATGAATTCACTGACAGACAATTGGAAATATTGGACTACTTCAATCTCAAATATGAATGTCTTGATGCCAGAGATGACTATTCTGCTCAGCTTAAACATGGAGCAGTGTTGGATGGTACTTGTCCTCAATTCATGACTTCAGATATGATATCACATTTGGATGATGACAACAATCAAAATGGTGATGACCTTGGAGATGACAATAATGAGCAAGAAAAAGATGATGGGAAATATGGTCCCAACAAATACTCTGAACTTGGTGAACATGGTAGACTGATCAAAGCTCAAATGGTTGCCACAGAAAACATTGTTAGAAACATTGGTTGGCTTGATCCATGTCCAGATGGTTCAATTGAAGTTAATACCTCTCCACTTGATGTTGAAATGAATCAATCTGGCACCCAATGGAAACAGCTAGTTCAAGAAGAGAGACAAGCAATCCTTGATGAACGCAATCAATTCATTCCTAAAAACTCAAAGTCTGCTTCACATAAAGTATACACAGATCCAAATGAAAATGATGTTATGATTGTTGACCAATCATACTTGATGCAAAATTTCAGAGCTGAGAATGCACAGAGACAGCAATTAATTGACAACACAGTCAGAAAATTCAGCTTGAACAGTGATCAAGAAAGAGCCTTCAGAATTATTGCCAATCATGCTTCAGCTTTTGGTAGTGAGCAATTGAAAATGTACATTGCTGGAATGGCAGGGACTGGAAAATCTCAAGTCATTAAAGCTGTTGTTGATTTTTTCAATACTGCACATGAGTCTCATAGATTTGTGATTCTTGGTCCTACTGGTACATCTGCAGCTTTGCAAAATGGTTCAACTTATCACTTCTTCCTAGGCATCAATCCGAACATGTCAAACAAAAATGAAGCAATTGGCATTGCTCAGCTCAAAGGTAGACTAGAAGGAGTTGACTATATCTTTATTGATGAAGTTTCTATGCTATCCTGCCATGATTTGTACAAGATCAGCGCTAGACTTGCCAAAGCCCTGAACAATCATGACATACCATTTGGTGGAATCAACATGATATTTGCTGGAGATTTTGCTCAGTTACCACCAGTTGGAGGTGCACCATTGTACAGTGGCACAGTTGGTACTCAGATAAATTCAGGTTTAACAATGCACTCTCAAGAAACTGCAATTGGAAAAGCACTTTGGCATCAAGTGACCACAGTTGTAATTCTGAGAGAAAACATGAGACAGAAGACTCAAACAGCAGAAGACGCATTGTTCAGAACTGCTCTTGTCAATATGCGCTATGGCAAGTGTACTCCAAAGGACATACAATTTTTGAGAACCAGAATTGCAGGCAAACGTCCAGATCAGCCAAATATTGCATCCAAAGACTTCAGAAATGTTCCTATTATTTGTGGTATTCACTCCCAGAAGGATCAGATCAATTTACTTGGATGTGAAAGATTTGCTTCAGACACCAATCAAAATTTGACCAACTTCTATTCCATTGACAAGTGGGGCAAAGAAAAAGATGCTGGTGTAAGAAAGAAGTCCAAGTCAAAGTCAAAAGCAATACATCAATCTAGTGAGATAGACTTTGATACACAAAGAGAAATATGGAAAGTGCGACATGCTGCTACTGACAACTTTGCTGGAAAACTCTCTTTGTGTCTTGGTATGCCTGTGATGCTTCGTAATAATGATGCAACTAAGCTCTGCATTACAAAAGGCCAAGAAGGATTTGTAGTTGGTTGGCAGTCAATGATAGCAAGTTATGGTAAAAGAGTACTTGACACTTTGTTTGTTGAACTGGACAAACCTCCAAAGCTGGTTCAATTACCTGGACTTCCTGATAATGTAGTGCCAATTGTGAAATACACCAAGACAATACAATGTGTGTTTCCTAGTGATCTGAAGGAATCTATTGAGAGACAACAAGTCTGGGTTCTTCCTAACTTTGCAATGACTGCTCATGCTGCTCAAGGAAAAACCCGACCATTCAATGTTGTCCATTTGAACAGTTGCTTCAACCACATGTCATATTACTCTTCATTGTCTAGAAGTGCTTCTGCTGCTGGAACTATTATTATTCAGGGTTTTGACACTAAAGTAATCACTAGAGGTTGTTCTGGATACCTTAGACAAGAATTTAGAGAACTAGAATTGCTTGATGAGATTACAAGGCTCAGATATGAAGGGACTTTACCTGACCACATTGAAGATGGTACATGCTCTATAATGCTTAAAAAGTTTCAACTTTGGAAAGGAATTCACTATGTTCCTGCCAAGACTGATACTGTTTTGAAATGGTCACCAACTGATCCTCTGCTGTTGATCTCCACAGTTTCAGACAGTCCATGGCAATTAGTTGGTAAAGTCAAAGGAAAACAGAAAGCTGCTGCACTTTCATCTTCATTTGTCCCAGCAAAAGGCTCAGTTGCTGTTGGCTCAACTCAAAAACATTCACTAGATGCCAAAACTGAATCAACATCTAAAAAACCTTGGGTTACCAAAGACCGTGTCTTCAAAGCTTCTACAAGTAAACAACATGTTTCTGGCTCACCCACTGGACTCATCTGGGATGGAAATGATTACAGTTGTGCTTATGACTCATTGTTGGTGATTCTGTTCAATCTTTGGAAAGACAATCACACAGAATGGTCAACAATGTTTAGAAGTATGAATAATCATTTGAGCACATTGTCTTATGGTTTTTCAGATGTACTGAACAAAAATGTGAGATTTGAGCAGCTCAGAGATCATCTTAGAACAGTATTGCACAACATGAATCCTACAACCTTCCCTAAAGGCAGAATAGGTATTAGTGTTGCTAATCTTGCCATGGAATTGTTCAAAGTCAATAACAATGTTGCTTCGTCCCAACACCAATGCCCTCAATGTGATTTTGTAGAGGAACTTATTGATGATAGACTTGGTTATGTGTTGCATGCTGATAACACTGTAAAACAATCTACCATGAACTGGGTTGATACTCTGTCACAGAATACTCATAGAAGATGTCCTGATTGTCAGAGCAGAATGAAACAACTTGTATTTTACAATGAACCACCACACATACTTGTTCTAGAATATCCATACAAAAACATTGAAACCAGTCATAGATTAGAATTTGTTTCAGAGACTGACACAAAGACATTAGAACTTAGAGGCATTGTCTATCATGGTCAATATCATTTTACCTCACGCATTGTCACTGCTCAGAAACAGGTATGGTACCATGATGGAATGATAACAGGCAACTCTTGTTCCAGAGACACTGTCCTTACACAGATTACAGATCATGATATTAGACATTGCAAGAATAGAGATTTGGTTCTAGCTATTTATGCTCAGACATTCTGAGCATCCTCCTTGAGGTCAAGCACGTTGCCGTCTTCATGCTGTTCTGTGTTGTGTGCATTCAAAGTCATGGAGATGTAGGGTTGAGCAAATGTGAGTTGATTGTCCACACTGCTTGGGGGGGCAGTTGTGTGGCAGTTGACCTGTTTGCTCCCTGAGCCATTGCTCCATGGCTGAGGGTGTTGCATGATGTGGTGCAGCACAGGGGAGATGGCAGGCAGAAAGGAGATTGATGAAGACTCAAGACACTTTATGTAATTTACTTTTATTGTACTTTGTTGCAGAGATGGGTGGTGGGATTATTACAACTCTATGCAATATGCAACATATGCTATATGATATGATTATGCTATTTGGGATATGTTTTACACTAGTGAATCCTATTGTTTGTGAATTAAACATTCAAGGAAGCAGAAAAAAGAACTCGTTCATGCCATGCGAAGCACTGGCCCACTAAACAAGTAAATGATTGATGATAATCTACCACAACTGGAGGGCCATTTTCTGGATACTGATCAAGATTTCTTTGTGAAATCTCCAAGTCATAGTAATCACAATGGTTTAACTTCAACCGTTCTAATGCTGCTTTAACTTTGTTTCTTCTTACAAGAAGAGGTGTTCTCTCAAAGTCTGATTTAGTAGGCTTACATGGTCCTGTATAAATAAATGCTAAAACTTCATCTAAGTCCTCAATGGGTGGAGGTAGAATATCATATACTTTAGGAATAGGATTAGCAAATGTGATTGCATTCGCTCTCATTTTATGCATTCCTGAAGATACTCTTACAATACAACGATTGTGTCTTACTCTTGCAACCAGCAACTGTTCTGCAAATGATAAATCTTTTAACTGTATTGGAACATCTCCCAACCATTTTCCATTTGCTAATGACAACATTGGGACTTTGTTGTTTATCAAAGATTTATGGCAACTCATGCATATATTGTGCAACTGTTTAATTAACACAGGACCATCCAAGCCTTTGATGGAATCTGTAGCAGTAAACCGCTCTGATTGTGTCACATCTGAATTTTTTAATATTTTCAAATCTATGTTGACATCAGAGAGTTTTAATAAATCTTTAATTGGTGTCAATTGACCACATACAGCACATCCTGATTCCACAATTTGATCAGGTAACATATCTTGACATGCATTGGATATGATCATATGTTGTAGACTAGGTGTGAGAAGTGAAGGTGGAAATATATCTTTATTTGTCTTTTGGTTTTTATATTTTTGACTTGATTTTGCATGCTTGAGTTGGTATTCTACACCTTTTTTCTGTTGGTATCGCTTTACTGCTCTTGCATTAGATGCTTTTGATTGCTTCTTTAGAACATCAATATCTATAATATCAAATACAGATACATATTGAGCGCAATTTGTACATGTATGGTTTTTGATTGAAGCTTGGATATCTGCACTATGAGATCTGGCATATGTGACAATATCATGAGCCCTTGCAATCAACTTTAGTTGATCTGTTGTCAATTGTGGTAATAACACATTCCATGGAACCAAACAGATTAATGTATTCAACATATCACTCCTTGTATCTGATTGCTTTATATATTCTCTGAATCTGAATTTCACATTTGTAGAATACAATGTGGAGCTTGGTAAATATGGAGACAGGTCATTAAATGTGAACAACCTTGACCCACCACCAATAATATCTTGCATATATGTATAGGTGTTATCATTATTGGAATAATTAACTGAAGAATGATGTTTGGAAACACAGGTATATATGACATTAACATCTATGAAATATTGTGAATGATAATATATCAAAAATACTTGGAAAATAAACAATATACTACATATCATTAGTGTTTGAGATTTTTGCAACACTGCAAAGTCATGTGCCACATACATGTTTTGTATTAGTTTTAGATATATTCTTTGACACTTTATGAAAAGTATTTCATGTACAAATATTAAATTATGCATGGATGCATTGATGCATAAATGAAACCGTATATAAAATTCAATAATAAAAGGTAATTTTTTGTTGGTCTTTGAAATCCAATGGTTTGAACAATGGTGATCTATCTGAGGAAAATATTGTACTATTTTTTCCGTTATATTGAGGATATCACAAGGAGAATGGTGATCTTCAATATTGTCATCAAATGTTTGTGATACACAAACAGAATTATAATAATGCACCATATTCTGAGGTATATTAGAATTGCATGATATTCTGTCTTGGGATACATGAGCAAGATGATAAGAAATTGTTTGTATTCTTGAAATTTTGTTCTGTGGTGTATAATCAGAACGATAGAAAAACACCATATCCTGAGATGTATCAGGATGATAATATAACAAGTTGTCTTGGGACACATGAGCAAGACAATGAGATATTTGTGTCCTTGAACTCAAGTTCTGCCGTGCATAAACAGAACAATAAGATAACGCAGTATCCTAGGGTGTATCAGGATGATAATATAACACCCAGCCTTGTACCATGTGGACAAGACCATCATAAATATCTGTTTTTTCGGTCGAACCGGCCTATTATGCCAAACACATGCAAGGTGAAGTCAATATATATGACTGATAATAATACAAAATCAGTGTAGACAAACCAGAAAATGATGCAAAAGACTCGAAGGCATAGTGAAGAGCAGGAGCATCAGAAAAAAAACATAGTAGAATAGCATCATAGGTTGTAGGCAATGTATCGCAACTGTTAAGTTCAAAATCTGGGAAAGTATACTATTTGTAATCACTCAAACAGAGACAAACATAGGCCTGCTATTGATTTTATAACACAAAATATGGACAAGTATGTATACCGTATTCAAACAAAAACAGTCAAGAGAATCAATCGTTGGTTGTCCATTGAAGCATAAAAATTGTATCACTCGTCACACACAGCAATAACGACAACCCATTGCACATTGAGTGACAATTGCGTGGACTGTTCTTTGCCCGTCCAAGTATTTGCCGTGTATCCAACGAGACATATGGTACCAGCCAAATCAGCAGTCCAAGGTTTCAAAGTTTTGCCGAGGAGTTGAAGTTGATTCATGTTGAAATTGCCCAGTCTCCCATCATACACAGGCACTTGTTAAATGACTACCTGTTAATGATAAATAATATTTGCAAGAAATTGATGACTAACCGTGATCATCAAAATTAAGAGCACCTTTAACCGCTCCAGCTTTGGATGATCCCGCAACCTTAACAGGTGATTTGCTGGGTGAGCCTCGAGACAATAAACAGCTGAAGCCTTGTTGAGACCGATCTATTAGACAATCAGCAATCAAATGTATGCGAATTAATTAATCATGATATACCTGCGCTGTCCTTGGGTCTGGCTCTAGTGCTGATGGATATCGCGTCCTCATAAATTTGAGCATGAAGTTCTTCGGCTTTGAAAACCATACAAAAGAAAGCACAGAACCGTTCCCACTCCTGAGTGCCCAAAGTACCAGATATCTGGCAGAACATTCCTTGAGGATCAGTGTCAAGCAAATTGGAAGAGTTAACCGCAAGAACAGATGTAAAGATGGTGTAGTGATAACTGTATGACGCATTTGCCTGAATAGCATATCTGGTGCTTCGAATGGACTCAGAGGTGGCAGACTTAATAAGAGATGGAGCTGCACGTGAGGGGTTGACGAAAATCCCAGCCTTGGTAAAAGTGATAGCCTTGATGAGAGCATTATATTGACGATATTATTATGTGATGAGTGCCTCCACTGTTATTTTTAACAATCTTACTTCATATTGACACCTGGACAAGCTTCAGGGATACGGCTCAAACCGAAGGGGCCCATGGGGTTGGGACTATTGTTAGATGTAACAAGAGCACTGGCACTACAGTTTACCAAAGGTGAGAGATAAAATATAACATGAGAACTGATATATAGATACTGAAGAGGAGGAAGATTCGCATAAGAATCTGCGATCATTGGATCAAACAAATCTGGATTGGTGACTTCACAGTCCACTGGAGCTTGCTCAGCAGACGGATTCATAAATGCATTTCTGCTTTCTATTTAGATACCGGCATGGCATTAGATAAGTGACACATACCCTTCAGGAAAATCTTCAAAGTATACTGGCTTGTCTTCCTCTTTGTTTTTGCCCTTTAGTACCGCTCTATTGCCAAATCAACAGTGATCATAATCAGTAAATAAATGATCTGACTTGGTCTCAGTATCTACTTTCGCCACCGTCTCTTTGGATATCGCCGGTTTGAATTTGCTTTTAACCGCAACCCTACAAAAACATAATGAACAAGAGAAAAACAAAATCCAAAGAATGCTGACTTGGTATTGTTTTCAGGAGAGCGTATCATAGTATCATCATTCTGGCCGTCAGAACTGTCAGCAATAATCGAATTTTTTTGTTTATGTCTGATATAGTGTCAATTACCAACGTAAAGCGCATGGGTAAATTAGATAAAAACGTACTGGATCCCTCTTTTTTTGACGATGAAACTTAATTACCATGGATTGTTAATCATACAAAAGCGATAATAAAGCGTAGACTAACTTGGCATGATCAATATCACTGTCATTATCGACAACCCTATCAAGTTAAGTATATTAGCAAACTATCGTACAGATTCTAATGAAAGGTACTTCTTATGAGTCAGCTTAGTAGACGTTAATTGCTGATCATCCTCCGAAAATTTATCAGGGGATGTGTTACCATCCTTGACAGGACTATTGATAGAAACTTAAGACATATCTCAGAATTAAACAAAACAGAATGTCACGTACTCTTCAGATTCTTCAGCATCAACATTAATCGATATCTTCTTGTTAGACTGACGGCTAATGGATTGTAAAGTTGAACAAGGAATGTAAAGAAGGATCTATCGTCATGATACATACCCTTTGGTTTGTTTAACCTTAGATTTAGCCCTATAGGTGATAATTTTCAATGATCGAATATGATAGATGAGCTTTGTGCTTACGTGAAGACATCAACTTCATGATCATTGACTGATGGAACAGCTTTGGAGTTGGGCACCTGTATGTTTCTGGATTACCAAAGTCAACATTATGCTCAACATATTCAAGTATGGAGTAACTTACGAAGACTTTTGACATTTGATAACCCTAGTCTGAGTTGCATAAATATTCTGGAATAAGAAATCCAATTCTTACGGTTTCTTTTCAACAATGGGTTTATCGGATTCAGATTCGGGTACAGGGCGTTTTTTGGAACGTTGCAGAGATCTGGTAGATTTCGTAGGAGTGGATGCAATATCATTGTTTGATTCGGCTCTGCCTTCCAATGTCAGTTGTATATTGATGTAAATAATTTCAACTTGCAGTAAATCCAAATCACTATATGGCTGTGTTAGCAATCGTATTCCATTGAACAGATGTTTGAATACCTCAAAACAGGCTCATGTTTAATTTCCTTCCTTGTTCATTGACGAGAAAGAGACCTATTTGTATTACAAGCAATAAGTCAAAAGTCATCATATATGTAAAGAAAAGAGAATTTACTTTGAAGAAGCTTGTTTGGCTGCAACACGGCGAGACATGGTAGTTGTGAAGAGAATATTGACAACGTCAAGTTTGATTTGAACAAGCCAGCTACAAATAATAGTATACATAGAAACGTGATCTTGTTTCCAGAACATTCTACATACATCACAATACCAAATAAATATACGAAACAGATATGTATTTGTCGATTTCAAAAATATATTATACATCAAACAAACAGCTAGAAAAAGCTTTTGTGCAGCCATTTCATTTGTAAATGTATATTAGTGCAGACAGCAAAAACTCTGTGGTAATGTTTGGTAGAAAACACACCTTTACTAATTTAATACAACGTGTGAAAACCAAACATCGCTCTTCAATATACTCATCTATGAATCAGTTTTATGATCTAGTAGCTGCTGGTAAATGGAAATTTCAGTTGCTATATATCTTTATTTGAGTATTAATAAAATTACAGGTGAACAGGTGGAAGTTGAGGCTTCTGCACAGTATAATGGTGCTAAACAAGCTAACTATCTCTGCACGGTGACTAAAGTGAGATTCAGAATATTTTGTAAGACGGAGAAAAAGACTCAACTGCTAACAGAAAGATGGCCTTCATGCATTGCTGCAAGTATACTATAATAAAGATCGCCATCAGTATCAACTTGTAAAGGAAGGACCTGGAGGCGAATTCGAAGAAATAGTGCTCCGTCTTATAGGAATCCTTACTCGCTGTGAATTACCACCTATTCTGAAGCTTCCTCGGTACTGTTCAGCAGATTCAGATACACAATTTACCATACTCACAAATTTCAGAAATCCGATGCGTATCAGACAGGCAATACAAATGACTGGTCTGGATACTCACAAATATAAAGCGGCATTGGAGGGTATTTCTGCCATTTGTTCCACCTTTGCCAAGTATATGCGTTCGGACAAGTTGCAAGACTGGAACCCTGATATGTTCAAAGAATGGATTGTTGTTGGGGCTGGAAACCGATATTTCAGCACTGGTGCAATTGCAGCATCTGCTGAAGTCGTACCTTTTAATGACCTTGTAGATCCCAATGGAATTTTGGCATCTGTAGATTCCAAATACCGTCATACTGTGGACAACGAAGTTGGCTATTTTCAAAGGAAAACAAAGGATGATGGTGGTTTCCAGTAGGCTTTTGATTATACGAACATTGTCATGTCAAATAAATACTCTACCTTAGGTATATTCATATGAACCCGTCCAATATTTCAATTGGAGATATTGTCGAAGCACGACTTTCCTTCTTGGTTGTTCCAGCTGCCAGTGGTAATAAAAATAATGCTAGCAAAGATTTCAAACTTGTGACAGTACTGCGCTCACTTGCTTTAATTGATGATCAATTCTCCAAGGTTTGAATCTACTTGATCATATCTTTCTAAATAATCTTAATATATCTATCTTCTCAGAGAGCAGCACTTGCACTTGCACAAGCATCGTTTCAGAGGCCTAAAGTCATAAAGTCATTGAAGAGGAAAGCAAACTTTTCAGAGGATGAAGAAGAAAAGTAGAATTCTTTCTGGGATACATTACAATAGCGATAATGAAATACGGCATTTTATTGAATCATTTCTTTGATCATTGACAGACGCAAACTGCTGGTGCCACCACCAACACAAGATTACAAACAAAATATGTAAAACAAGGTTTATTGATTCTTACACTCATATGCAGTACACTAAGAAAACTGATCTTTAAGAATCAACTTCAAAATAATGGTGCATATTCTTGATTCATAGCAATGAAACTAAAAATTCAAACAAAGAAAATTAGAATCATTGGAAAATGCACAAATAACAACTCACCACCAATCAGAATCTCCTTCAGACATTCCTGACTCATTTTAAGAGGAATTGGAAACAGAGATGCATTCCAACGATTAGCCTCTTTCTGCCATACAACTTCAGCTTGAGCCATTTTATCTCCAAGCTCAACCAGAGTCGTTTTCGGACCACAGTTAAACACCAAGCGACTATGCCAGCGGACTACCTTGCACAGAATATGCTCCACAAAAATAACACCACATCCAATATCAAATCCCATGGATGACCAATCATGTTCAGACAAGTTATCATCAAAGTGTTTGAAAACACAGTTGAATGCCCATTGGGTTCTCTGAAGGGATGTGACATCAAATCCAAGTGCTTGCAGACCACAATATGCTCCTGCCTTCTTCATCTTCCATATCCATGCTGATATGTCTTCAATACGAGGTGGTGAGCAAAGACCAGCAAGCATGAAGTTATTTGTAAGTTGAAAAGCAGTGAGGGTGAAATGATTCTTTCCCCCTAATCCAGATATGCCCAGATTCAGAATAAACTGATGCATGTCATGCCAGATGGGCATAGTTCCAGTAAAAGTAGTGGGATCACTGTTGAAAAGTTCTCCCAAAAATTTGGTCCACTTGGTCTGGAAATGCTTGCTGAAGAGAGGGGTGAACCACTTTACAAGTTGGTCACGATGTGGTATATCGGTGAACAAGGCAAGCTGACTGCAAGGTTGTCCCCAGATTGCTGGAGAGTTAACATGAACATAACCTAATGCTGCTTGTTCGCGTCTGTCCAAGGAACGGAATCCAGTTTTGTTCTTGGCATTGCTGACTCTGCTCTTTGAAGAGGACCCAAGTGAATTATGGCGTGGATTGGTAAAGAAATGTGAATTTTTAACCACAATGCAATTGAATTTCTCAATGCATTCTTCTAGACTTGCTGACCAGAATGTGCCACTATTCAAAAAGGTGACTGTATCCTCACATTGAGAAGTGACCATAAACACCAATGCATTGGCCAGTCCCAGAGGTCCAGTCAACTGTATGGCTGGCAAGTGTTTTGCAAAGAGCTTTGCATATGGATTGGTGTGGCGGAAAGGATAAGATTGACTGAGGCTGTGATTTTGTTCGTACTTTGGTTTTGTTTGGCCTAAGAGAACACGATGAAGGTGGAGGTCTTGTACACCCATGCCACGATCAAAAGACAAAGCTTCCCGACAAATTAAGCCAAGAACACCAAAGTGTGGTGCATTGGGATCCGTTAATATGTCATCCAAAGTTTTAATGGGAAGAGCAGGGCTGAGAGGTGATCTCGGAATATGTTTCTTCTGTGGTTGGAAACCCTTGGAAACACTGCCTGGCTGGATAGAAAGAGTTTTGTCTCCAAGATCCACCAGAGCTCCACTAACCAATTCCCCAATGTACTCGCACCAGTCTACTATCTTGGGTTCAGCGGATAACAATTTCTCAATGTGAGAAATCAAGGGATTCATAGTGGTTGTATAATCTTGAATAAGAGCATTTGCAAATGCATCATCCTTCCACAGTTTTTTGGCAAACATTCTGGCTGGACTGGACAAAAATTCTCGGATTCCATCAGATGCTAGGACACCCTCTCCAACTGTATCAACCAATGCCATAACCGTGGCACCACGAACAAGGGAGCGGTCAATAATATTCTTGATGTGTGTCTTCTTGATATTAGTGGCATTTTTGCAACGTTGAGAGGAATTGAACAGGTTATCGGCTCCATCAAGGGAAGGAATAATAAGAGCATTGCACCAAAGTGCAAAGAGAACATCTGAAACAGCATCATAAAGATCTGTATCTGTATCTGCCACAGACTGAATGATATCAGGCATAGGTATGACAGCATCAGAAGTGGACTTGACATGTTTGTCAATGAGATGCAAGGGTATATGAGAGAGGTTTTCAATGTCTTTGATGAGATTGATATCTGTGGATGGTACATTCGATGTCCTGCATCTTTTGGCTCCATGGGAGATAATCGTTTGTTGTTGAGTACGGATGCATTTGACATATTGTACTACATGGTCAACACATTTTGAAAATGATGGGAAGGTTGTGTCGATATTAGAGATTCTATGACTGTGAGCCAATTGTTTTGCCAAATGTGGACCGGATTCTTCATACCACCGGAAGAAAATCAAGTAAGAACGACACATCTGCCATTGGATGATCCTTTGGAGAAAATGGAGTTTTTCGGATTCTACCAAGAGAGTGGGAAGAATGTTGACAGACCCAATCATCTGGTCCAAAATTAAAACAGCTTCTTCATTTTGGGTGATGTGAGTGTATTTTGATTCAGGTGAGAGTTCCATAAATGCTGTGACCTGGTTGTCAAAATCAAGGCGTTGAAAGGGTGCACCACGGTAATGTGAAGGGAATAATACACCTACTCTACCACAGTGCTGTACGGGTTCTGAGGGGTTCAATCTCAATCCTAATGGTGAAAGCAGGGAGATACTAGCTATAAAAGTGCAAAACGTTACAGAAAACACTTCCAAGTGGTGCGAAGTAGGAATTAAGTGGTGCGATCTTGCGATGAAGTATGGTGAGCGCGTGATAGTTGCGATGCGACACGTGTGATAATGGTGAAGTAGGAAGAAGCACAGAGCAAAAGCGCAGCAATCAGAGATGAAGGGAGAGTCTGAGATGCACTCGGAAAGGAGCTGGGACGAAAGGGGTGGTATTCCTCTCCTGGTATGCTAAGTACAGGGAGTATTTATATGATAGGGGTTGCTATGGTGTAGCTATTATGAAAATAGGAAAACACAAGCTAGCTACATGTGAAATGAAGGCGAAGCAATGGTGCAATAGGGTCAACAAGTGAGGTGAGATGAGTAGCATATAAAGTATTTGAAAGATAGAGTATTCGGAAAAATACCCCTAACAGTGCGAAACAGTGCGATAAATCCATTATTTGACAACCGGTTAAAGCGCAGCCATGCAAAGGGTCTACACAGGTTCGGGTGATGTCAGAGATGGGCCGAGTTGAGCGGTTAAACATTTGAAAAAGGTAGAAAACCGGTGCGATGTTCGTCGGAGCGGTGCGAAGTGTGGGCGATGAAAATGAGAGAAATGCGAAGTTGTACAGCAAAGCGCAGTGCGGCGACGAGTGTAGGGCATAGGTAGGATGCATAGAAGTGTGTCTGAAGTGTTTCGAAGTTAGAATAGGTCAAATAGAATATTTACGAGGTCAGAGCATGCAGCTGCGTATCAGCATTCACGAAGAAGCTGGATAAGAATATTTGAATCCCTATGTTTGCCAACAAGATTCCGGCCACTTTCCAGAGCAACACCTTCTTCTTGAAGCCTTGCCACATTCAAAAGCATATCAAGAGCCTTGAAGGAAGTCTCTGGAATGGGACCATGAAACTGTAAGGTAACAGGCATACTGATATTGTCTGAAATGATATGTAATATGTTAGCATATCTGATATGGAAGCATGTACATGAAATCCACCTGTGGTCTCAACATTTTGAGCGTTATCATTCTCAGAAGCTTCATCAGAAGAACCTGAGTTACCATCCCAGCGAGCCGATGGAACCAGTTCATGTAAGGGACAAACATGGTTCAGGGGATTACTGTGAAATTTGTACAGGAGATGTGGAGCATATTGCCTACACATCAAATAATCAATACAATCAAAAAACAAACACATCAGAAAAACATACATAATACTCTCATACTCATACCACAAATCATCTTCCCCATACTTCTTGAAACTCACACGCCACTGAGGAATTCCCTACACATTCAAAAGATGAGTTGAGACATCATAAAAATAGAGCAAGTAAACTGACATCAATTATCTTCACCTCCTGAATGGATTCAATCTCAACATCACTATCTTCACCAGACTGAGAAGAGTCATCTGACTCATCAGTTAGTGGAGATAGCTCTTTGTGCTTTGAATGTTGTGGCCTAGCAATGCTAACAGATTGAACATTCTGTTCAGAATCCAATACAGATGCTGGTGGGGAAGCCAATAGTGTTGATATAGTAGCGGAATGAGCAGTGGCTGTAGTAGCTGGGATTGATGTTTTATTCCTAGTAACTACAAGTCGAGGTTTGATGGGAAGTCGCACATTATCTGGTGCAAGCTGTGGATGAGATGAAGATTCCAAAAAGTGTTTGTAGGTGTCCCGTAATTTCCGTTGTGAAGTTCCATATGCCTTCTTGGTAATGTGGATATGGTGTTGGTCACATATATTTTGCACATACCAAGAGTAATGTCCTCTCATCACTCTAACCATAGCTTGGTCTTCCACAGGATCATATGGAAGAGGATCCATGTGACAGTCATCGCCGTTTTCATTGACATAAGTCATGTTGGACATCATAATGGAGGGATGCATGGGTGAGTTTAACTTGGACAAAAGGGCAATATTCCAGGAATTAAAGACAAGGTCTCTTGCAAGGAAATTGCGGTGAGTTTGAATATCTCCAAAGATGTGCAGACCATCATTTGCAAAAGTAGGATATCCACGAGTGAAATGAGATTGTGAGCCCATGTTGCCAAATCCAGTTAATGGTGTCATGAGAAATGGAGTAGAACGTGTAAAGGCTGCATGATTAGGATATAGAACAATGCCAACTCGATTTTGCATGCCAACCAAGTCAGCCAACTGACCAAGACTAGTTTGTTTAAGCCATTCTTCAGCTGTGACTGGATCTGGATTTATAGTTGGTTTTTCACCACCATGAATATCCTGTCCCTTGAAAACAGCAAAAAACACAGAAATGCCAGTTTCTCTGAAATATAAAGCAGGCCTGGGAAAGAAGAATGGTCCAGAATCACTCCCTGTAACAGAATCAAAATTTTATTAGCAAAAAATATGAAGAACATGCAAAAAATACATACCTGGAGGTAAACGCAGAGCTATAATAAACAGTGTAAATCCAGGATGGAAATCATTGTGATCCATATGCAATCTGCCTTGGAATTGACCAATCATGGAAGCCAAATCACCTATATCAGAGGATACATTGACTTGCAAGCCAGTGTTGTTGGGTAATGGGCCACCAAAACCAGGTACGTTGTTGTCTCTAAAAACCCATTCGAACATGTCCCACTCCAACTTGGAAATACAAGTAGGCATAATGAGTCGGAAGAGCCGGTAACAAACTTGCAGAAGACGGCGTATCTGTGGATGTCTGACTTGAACAGCTGGTGCAACCGTTCCTTGTCCATCTCCTTCAATTTTTGTTGTGGCCAAGCTCGAAGAGCCATTTTTGGGATCACCAACATCTTTGGTGGACCTATTGTTATGTTTGAGTCCAAGTTCATATATTGCAGGAATAGCTGGTTGATCTTCAGTAGCTTTTTTGCCAAAAGCTATCTCCAATATTTCATCAGCAAGTTTACTGACTTCGGGGCCACATGAATATTGTTGCATGGAAGACACAGTTTGTATGCATGCAACGGTTATAATGTGTTTGTCAGAACCATTGATGCGATTGACAAAAGGTATGCCGATGGGCATGAGAATCATTCCAGGGATGGGAATATTCTCCAGTTTTCCATTAACCAGGATAGGATTGATTCCTGGAGGTGTGATTGTGCATAGGAGTTGTTCCAAGATCATGTCTTTCTTGGAGGTGTCAAAGTCAACCATGTACACATATCCTCTGCGATAGCGAGTGTCTTTAACTAGAGTATATGGAGGTGCCTTAGGGTACACAAAACCGGAGCCAGCAGGAGGCTCAACAGAAGGAGGTGGAACCAGCATAATTGGTGTTGATACTGGTGTTTTGGATAATTGGTCCTCAGACCAACAGATAGGATAGCATGGCTGAACAGTATATGGATCCAAAGGCAAAATGGAATATAAGTCTCTAATTCCAAAAATAACTGGATCGGTATCCTTAGATTAATCAAAAATAAATTCAGCAAAGAAATATAGTATATAATAGAACATCACAAACCAAAGTTGTGCTCCTTGACAAAGTCTCAACCGCTGTTGTAATTGGAGATATTGACATAGTACCTGTAGCCATGAGTTTATAATGAAAAACAAAACATTATTAAAACAATAAATACTGACTAGAAGAACCAAAGTTTTGAAGTTGAGAGGATGGAGTAATGAGACTTGAATCCATAAGCTTGGCCATCAACCTGATTAGCATTTGCCTATGAGAGCATAAGAGAATGATATAAAACTAATATGAATTAAAACCTGCCTCTACATCAGCTTCACACATTTCCATATGAATAATCTTTGAGAGATTCATAGCTTTCAGCTTGGTTGAATGTGGTATTGAAAGACGAGTATTGCAGTTGGAATAGTTGTTGGATTAAAAATCAGTTCTTTGTATATTGAATACACACAACTAATCTACTCTTGAAGAGATGAAATCGGTGTGAACAGTGGAAGTTGATAATGGAGAGTCTTCCAAATGGAAGGGAAGGCAACTGCAAAACCCGCCAGCCCAATCTCCCAACACACTGTATTACAGAGAGCGGTGCACTGACAGGTAAATACCAAATCAGAAGACAACTGGGGTAACACTCTTGAGTTGAAGAGAGCCCAGGGAGGTAGCACTTCTCAGTAATTCACCTTGGTCTAATCTCCTCTTAGTAGATCAACTTGTTTAGTGGGCCAGTGCTACGCATGACATGAATGAGTTCTTCAAAAGTTCATATCTTTACTCTGAATTGATATTATAAATTATATTGAGTGACACTAAGCTCACCACATCTACCCATAATTGGATTGTATTACTACCCATAGTGCCAAAGTTGTTAGAAATCTACTCAACCTTAATCATCTTTTATTTTAATTATTGTATCCAAATTTGAACTACAATTAGACCACCAATCCACCCACTCATTCACACAGATACATTCAAGCATATATTGCCAGCACAAGATTTTTATCTTGGCATAGTCTAACTTCAGCATTAGATATTTTATTACAGCCATTTGCACAAAGCATGACAGTTGCCACATTTTTTTTGTTTATAAGAAAAACAAAGACTTAGTGAAATTTCAAGTGTGAAGTAGTGTATCTCATGAAATACTGACTGGATTGAGATCATTGTAGAGGCAAATTTTATCTGTTCTTCAAGGCCTTTTCATCTGTGTTATTACATTTGGGCTGTGTCCAGTGTTTGCTGAGTTATAAGCATAATAAGACAGAGTAGCAGCTGAACATCGAATAACAAATAGCTCTGTCAATACCTTTTGGATTGAGATGCTTGTATGTTCATTTTTTAGATGTGAATCTCCTCAAATGCTGGGATTTCCAACACTTACAGTTTCTAAACCGATAATCTTGATCTCAAGCAAATTTAGCAATGTTTCTAAGAAATTCTAACTTGCACTCAGAAAATGCTCAACATTGAAAATCCCGGTATTTGAGAAGATTCACATTTAAAAAATAAACATTTTACTCCATACAAGCATCTCAATCCAAAAGGTATTAACAGAGCTATTTGTCATTCAATGTTCAGCTGCTACTCTGTCTTATTATGCTTATAACTCAGCAAACACTGGACACAGCTCAAATGTAATAACACAGCTGAAAAGGCCTTGAACAATAGACAAAATTTGCCTCTACAATGATCTCAATCCATTTAGCATTTCATGAGATACACTACTTCACACTTGAAATTTCACTAAGTCTTTGTTTTTCTTATAAACAAAAAAAATGTGGCAACTGTCATGCTTTGTGCAAACAGCTATAAGTATGCCTTCATATGAAAAAGTATTGCCTGTAATCATACTATCATGAAACTAAACCTTCTTGTCTGCACTTATAAGTTTTTCATCTGTTAGAAGTTGGTTGCTGGATACAAGTTTGTTAAACTTTAGACAAATAACTATGAGTAGCTTAGACGAATCGGTAGAGGGAATACTGGTATTGCTGGGGTAACCAATGTTCGACTAATCCGAATGTTGGTATGCTAGTTAAATACATGACGGAGTAGAACAACACAAATAGAACAGTATAGAATGTACCAAATAACTGACCAATCAGTCCGGACCGATGACACAGAGTAAATGACTAAGTCCAATGAATAACACGTAACGAATACGAGAGTACTGATTTCAACACCTCCTCTTAATCAAGTACATCGATTACGTCTTTGAAGAAGAGGCCTGAGTAGGTGTGGTTATGGCACGATGGCAATAACGATCCCGATTGGACTGAGCTATGCGACGGCGTAACTCGGCGAAACAACAGAGGGCGGAGCTGTAGCAGGATACGACAGTGTATAATAGGTCGGTGTAGGCAACCAGGAGTGTGGCATGAGTGTCGAGGGGGGAATAATGGAGGCAGATGATGGCGGCATATGCTGGGCACAGCGCTTACGGTTCTGAGCCACTCGATGACGAACAGCGGTGGGGTTAGAGGTGTGGCAGTCATCTGCCGTATGACCTTTTGCATGGCACTTATCGCATCGCATCAACGAAGATGATGACGACAATGGTGCCTTGGTAGCGGCGATTGAGGGAGGCGCCGGTGGTGCTGAAGGTAAGGATTCGACCACTGATGAGAGGGCGGATACCTTTGTCCCAACACTCTTTACCGATCCATTGACTATGCTGACAACCATATCAAGCTCCTCAAGCTTGTCCTCGAGGGCGTCAATGCGAATGACAAGGTTATTGATAAAAACATTAAAGGCAGCGCGGAGAGCTGAGATGATGGTGATCACCCATGTGATTAACGATTGGGGTGAGTTATTCGTTGGGTGCGTTGCTAATGTAGAGTCCAAATCTTGCGGGGTCGTTTGAGGAGAGGACGTTCCGGAAGTGGAGTGAGAAGACATTTCTTTGAGCGACCGGGGCAGGGGTCGAACATTGGTTATGTTAGAAGTTGGTTGCTGGATACAAGTTTGTTAAACTTTAGACAAATAGCTATGAGTAGCTTAGACAAATTGGTAGAGGGAATACCAGTGTATTGCTGGGGTAACCAATGTTCAACTAATCTGAACGTTGGTATGCTAGTTAAATACATGACAGAGTAGAACAATACAAATAGAACAGTATAGAATGTACCAAATAACTGACCAATCAGTCTGGACCGATGACAAAGAGTAAATGACTAAGTCCAATGAATAACATGTAACGAATACGAGATTACCGATTTCAACATCATCCTTATCACATGGAAAATCTTATTAATCATTCTTTGATGTGTTGATTGGTTTTCTGGTTGCTCTTAGCTCTCTAAACACCACAAAGATGCCTCCTCCCATTCCTCTTTTGACAACATCTGAGTATACACATTGACCATTTTTTTTGTTGTACATATGACACTTATTTAATGGAATAAACATTATTTGCACAAATACCATGTGATTTTCAAGAAAATTGAATATAACTCTGACAATTCCAGACAAGTCTCAAGGGAGGTCTGACAAAGTCCTGGTCTCGAGTCATCGAAAGGTCCAGAGAGACCGTCCTTATTTTGAATTGTACTCAGTACCTCTTTGGACAAGTCTCAAGGGAGGTCCAACGAAGTCCCAGTCTTGAGTCATCGAAGGGTCTGGGGAAAAGACCAGCAGGGGCATGGATACAAATTTTAAGAGGATGGAGGTGAACTGAGCACAGACTGCACAATCACAACCCTTGTGGCCCAGATGGCAATCCTTCACGACATCCAGATTCAAGGTTTTGGAGGGTGGGAGTGAATCATGCAGTCTGTGCATGATCACAACTCCTATGGCCCCAATGGCCACCCTCTGTGATGCCCTCAACTTTCTTGGAGGGATGGAGGGGAGCCATGCACAGACTGCATGACCACAATCTCCACAGCCCAGATGGCCATCCCCCCCAAGTCAGGATTTACTGCAATCTCAACGGAGGTCCGGCAACAACCCATGCTATGGGTTTCACTGGGTCCAGAGAGACTGCTTGTGGCCTACCTTCTGCTGATTTGCAGCTGAGATTTGACAAAGTCCCGGTCTCGAGTCATTGAAGAATTGCAGGAGACAACCAGCAGGGGCATGGGCACAAGTGTTGAGAGGGTGGAGGTGAACCACACACAGACCGCATGATAAAAACCCCCATGGCCCAGATGGCCACCCTCTGTGACATCCAGACTCAAATTTGTACAGAGTGGAAGTGAATCCAACTCTCAACTGAATATAAAAGAAAGTAGAAGGAGAATAGGGTCAGTATTACTCAAGGGGATACCATCCCTACACTCCATTGGATCCCACCTGACTACTCCTCCCATGGTTTTGTGGTAGGTAGAGATCTGGTATATGGAGGGTATGAAGAGGATGGGGGTCAGTGTCATTGAATTGGAGGGATCAGACCACTTTGAGGGGCATACCTAGAGTCCAGTAGGTCCCCCCTAACCACCCCTCTCAGGATTTGGCCATCCATCTTCAGGGAGTATAGATCTGGATATGGGGGGGTATGAGGAGAAGGGGGTCAGTACAGAACAAGGGGAAACACCGGACTACTTTTGGGGTGATCCCTACACTCCAATGGGTCACCCCTAACTGCTCCCCACGCCGTTTAGCTGTCCGTCGTCTGGGGGTATAGATCTGGATATGGGGGGGTATGAGGAGAAGGGGGTCAGTATGGAACAAGGGGAAACATCGGACTACTTTTGGGGTGATCCCTACACTCCAATGGATCACCCCTAACTGCTCCCCGCACCGTTTAGCGGTCCGTTGTCTGGGGGTAGAGATCTGGGATGTGGGGGGGGATGAGGAGGAGGGGGGCACCATGAGTCAACAGGAAACATCGAACCATGTTTGATGCTATTCCCACACTCCATTGGGTCCCCTCTAACTGGTCCCAACAGGATTTGGCCATCCGACTTCGGGGGGTAGAGATCTGGTGATGGGGGGGGTATGAGGAGGAGGGAGTCAGTATTGAACAAGGGGAAACATCGAGCCACTTCTGGGTGCATACATACACTCCATTGGGTTCCCCCTAACTGGTCCCCACCGGGTTTGGCCATCCGACTTTGGGGGGTAGAGATCTGGGGTGTTGAGACTGAGGAGGACAGTGTGACTGAATGTGACAATTTCCTTTTTGGATCAAATTCCGCATCATACAAATTTTTTTTCTGCTCCATCAGAGCGGTTTTTGATTTTTCACAACCTCAAGATAAATTCTATATTCATGAAAATATTTGAGGACAAAATTCAGAAAGTCTAGTTTATTCCTGATTTTTCTCAAAATAATTGGAGTAAGATTGCAGAAATTGGCTCTATGGTCAATTTCAAACATTAATTAATTAATTAATTAATTACTGACGAACCGCCATATATCCTGGACTCATAAGAACGAGTCTTCCATAAATGGAAGAACTCGTAATGTGCAGCACACAATGACAGTTAGAACTAATGAGAATGACAGTATACTATCCCAGAGGACAATAAGGAAAGGAAGATATTCTCAGTGTTTAGACACTGTGAATAAAACAGCCAAGAAGGCGAACAGAAACAGATATGCAGTGTATAGACACCACAAATCAGACAGCAGACAGCCAAAGAATTGATAAGAGATTCTCAGTGTTTAAACACTGCAAATCAGAAAGCCAAGGGAGTTGAGAGCAAGATATTCTCAATGTTTAGACACTGGGAACAGAAGAGGTTATGGGGAGAATTGATGACTGAAGGTTCTCAGCAAGCACGAAAATGTGTCCTTACATAACATAACTCAGCACTTATGTAGCTCACACAAGTCAAGTGATAATCAATGAATAATTATATTAACTAACTGACTACTGTAAGGATGGATGTAGGAGTAACTGAGGCCTACATAAAATAATATAATGTCTTAGAAAAGGTGGGGGGGCTGTGTGGGCAAAAGGCAGATATGTGAGCGGCTGGGGCCCCCCGAGCGCTCGTTTTCGTGACGAACGGACAGCGGGGGGTCTAATGGGACTGGGGGTGGTGGGAAATGGCCGGGCACGGGGGATCCTGGTGGTCAAAACAGGCGGGGGGCTGTGTGGGCAAAAGGCGGGCATGTGAGTGGCTGGGACCCCCCGAGCGCTCGTTTTCGTGACGAACGGACTGCGGGGGGTCCAACGGGACTGGGGGTGGTGGGAAATGGCCGGGCATGGGGGATCTTGGTGGTCAAAAGAGGTGGGGAGGGCTGTGTGGGTAAACGGCGGAAATATGAGGGGCTGGGAACCCCCGAGCGCTCGTTTGCGTGACGAACGGACTGCGGGGGGTGTAACGGGACTGGAGGTGGTGGGAAATGGCTGGGCCCGGGGTGTCCTGGTAGTCAAACAAGGCGGGGGGGGGGGGGGCTCTTTGGGCAAAAAGCTAAAACAAAATGTACTTGGGCCACCGGACCCTTACATCTCCTCACCAATGGGCCGCGGGGGGTCCTCAACATGACGCAGGGGGTCCTGCATGAAGTCCCGGGGGTCTAACGAGGGTGGATGTGGTGGTGGTGGGCGTTGTGGCCAAGACTGCTTGCTGATTAAGCGAAATCGCCTCGGGCATTGAGGTGATCGTTAGGTCACTTTCAGCCCCTAATATAGACTAAACCATTATAATAATTAATTAACTAATTAATTACAAAATCATATATACTGCAGCAAAATGATTTTCAGACTCTCTCAAGTGTTCTGTGTGGTCAAAATGTTGCTAGACATGGCATACCATTATGCTCCTGAACTATATTTAAATACCTTGCATATCACAACTATTATTAAATAATCAACAGATCTGTTACTGATCACGTGTATGCCTTTTGTTTCTCAAGTACGTATCCAAGTCCATACCCTCAATGTTTATACCCTAAGTTGAATCTCCCAGCCTGCCTGACCAGCACATACATAACTGCTTAATGTTTAAACATTAGGTGGATTCTCTGTTCTAGGCTACTACTGTGACCAAACATCCACCGGCCTCCTCCTGTGTTCTGCATCTGCTATCACTTGCTGTCTAAACACCAAGTGCACCATATATAAATCCTGTGTTCAGGCATCTGTTCCTGCTTGCTGTCTAAACACCAAGTGGGCCATAAATCTTGTGCTTCCTCACCTGTATCATAGCTGCCACATTGACATTTGCGTTTGTGCGTCTGAATTATGGAAATCCAACATAATCCCCAAATTTCTCACCGACACACACTCATTCACAATGAGATTTTCACCATTGCTACTGAAGAGTTCAATAGGAGTGACTTTAATTTGCTAAGCCCCCTTCCTTCTCATAGGACTGCCGCCCACCCATCATCTGCAATTCTGGGCGATATTCAGCAATTCAACTGGATCACAAACAAACTCCCCTACATGATGCTTGTTCCAGTTCACCAACATTTTGATGGTCCTCTTTTCAGTCGTCTACACTACCCTCGTGGATTTCCTCTGGAAAAGCAGCCAGGTGGCTGGGCTTTGGCATCCAGTGTTATTTGTGATTGGAAAAGCCTTGAACTCAACTTAAGGGCTGTGCTATGTGCTCTGCACTCACAATGTTTTTGGGATGGATCGATGCCAGACTTGTTTCAACATTGGGCTGTCCCCTTCTGTTATGGATATGAACTTTCCTACCGTACTCATCGGGATACACAAATCATTGCTACACGATCTCAAAATGCATTCATCCCTCTCATGGCAACAATCACATATTGTCTTCTCATTCTAGATGCCAAATCTTCAAGTCATGGTGTTGAATGGCGAAGCAAAGTACTTGAAAGCACTGGCATACACCCAGAATGGCTTGCCGAACTGGAGTTATCCACTGTTGGAAATTTCAATTCCATTCCAAGAGTAGGTGGAATTGTTGACATGAATTCTTGTCAATTCAAGTCGGTATTGCCACTACTTTGGAGGATGAGAATGCCACTCTTTCTCTGCTGGGGAAATATTGTTGACCGCCCATTCGGAGTCGACAACTTTTTTGTAACCCATGGCTTAGTCCCTGATTACGAGTTCTTCCATTTATGGAAAACTCGTTCTTATCAACCCGGTTTTCAGCCATTGGGGTGATTCATTCATCTCAGGGACTGAGGGAAAATTGTGTCCCAATATAGCAACTGAGTTTGAAATATCTTCTGACCGGTTTCATTCTGGATTTCAGAAACTCCATTAGCCTTCACACTGTATGGATTCTCACAAGAATTGTCCAGGGAAATGTGATGGATACTAGCTTTCTATAAACAAAATATAGAGGCAATCTGGACTTATTTGAGCTGTCTGTGCACCATTTGATGCAGGGGTAATGAGTATATGGAAAACAACAGTTGTAGTACTGAATGTAAAAATGTGGTAAATTCTAGATGTATTCTATGGTATGTATTCTAAATTTCATGCCACTAAAATGAAATGTGAACTGTGGTTTTCAAGTCTACAACATGGGAACAAGTAGAGTGGTCGAGTTATGGCTAAAATTAAATCGGAGTCTATAATTCATGGTGGGAGCATTCACACTCAGACAAACTCAAAATGCTCTGCCTGCGATGTCCACCCCTTCAAATTCTTGCTGTTGCTCTACCAACCTTGTGGGTTCACAGTCCTCAGATATGCCTCTATCACCCTCAAAGATCTATTGGATGAATTTTCTACATTATGCACTAGCCTCCAGTCAAATCTCAAGGCGTGGGGGAATTATTTTGTGAGTGAAAATTTGTGTATAAATGCCCAGAAAAGCCAGTGATGTTATGACTTTGCAGTTGAAAAGCAGGACACAGTTATAGGGCCAGCAATTGAAACTTGGAGCTGTCAAGGAATTTTTGTGTCTTTTGTGAGTGGAATGCTACTAATTTGTGATTGATTAATTATGTCTGAAGTAATTATGTAAATGCGTAAGTCCATATATGGGACCAAAAGTGGCTAGCAAAATCGCCTCAATGCCCGAGGCGATTTTGCTAGCCACTTTCTGCTTATTCAGCAGTGACAACCTCAACAGCAACCCCCACGACGCCGGCCCACAAATGTGAGATTTCATAGGTAAGTCTGAATGATTCTCCTTGTATCCTGGTGTAAATGACTAATCCTATTACAGGTAAGAACGAGGGGTCAGCGCCTGGTCCAACCAGGTCCAACCAATTTCCCCCCCACTCACAGCTCAACAGCGAGGACCCCCCAGCTAACCCGGATTTCGGTGATCCCCAGCTGCTACCCACCCCCGGCGCCGTTTTCCGTTGAAAACGACCGCTCGGGGGCTTTCATTGCCCCGCGTTGTCGCCCTGTCCCATCACCCCCCCCCCCACTAACATCTCAATAGCCAGGACCCCCCATCCCGCCTGGTTTTCGGTCATCCCCAGCTGCTACACACCCCCGGCGCCCGTTTTCCGTTGAAAATGGGCGCTCGGGGGCTCTCGTTGCCCCCCGTTGCCTCCCTGTCCCATCTAACCCCCCACTAACATCTCAACAGCCAGTACCCCCCATCCCGCCCGGTTTTCGGTCATCCCCAGCTGCTACACACCCCCGGCGTCGTTTTGCATTGAAAACGAGCGCTCGGGGGCTCTCGTTGCCCCCCGTTGCCTCCCTGTCCCATCTAACCCCCCACTAACATCTCAACAGCCAGGACCCCCCATGCCGCCCGGTTTTCGGTCATCCCAAGCTGCTACACACCCCCGGCACCCGTTTTCCGTTGAAAATGGGCGCTCGGGGGCTCTCGTTGCCCCCCGTTGCCTCCCTGTCCCATCTAACCCCCCACTAACATCTCAACAGCCAGTACCCCCCATCCCGCCCGGTTTTCGGTCATCCCCAGCTGCTACACACCCCCGGCGCCCGTTTTCCATTGAAAATAGCGCTCAGGGGCTCTCGTTGCCCCCCGTTGTCGCCCTGTCCCATCCAACCCCCCCCCACTAATTTCTCAACAGCCAGGACCGCCCATCCCGCCCGGTTTTCGGTCATCCCAAGCTGCTACACACCCCCGGCGCCCGTTTTCCGTTGAAAATGGGCGCTCGGGGGGTCTCGTTGCCCCGCGTTGTCGCCCTGTCCCATCCAACCCCCACCCCCACTAATTTCTCAACAGCCACGACCCCCCATCCTGCCCAGTTTTCGATGATCCCCAGCTGCTACACACCCCCGGCGTCGTTTTCCGTTGAAAACGAGCGCCCGGGGGCTGTCGTTGCCTCGCGTTGCCGCCCTGTCCCATCTAACCCCCCCCCCACCAATTTCTCAACAGAGGACCCCCACCCAACCCGGTTTTCGGTGATCCCCAGCTGCTACACACCCCCGTTAGTTACTGTGGCCACTGAGGGCCTTGGCTCCGATGTATCTATTATATTATATATTAATTTCTAAATATTATATAATTCCCAAAAATTTCGTGAATAAGGGGTTATTGAATTAGGAGACAATACATTGCTCCTTGCTTCTTACTCTCTGCCTGTTGCTTTATAGTTGTTTTGGGTGTCCCAGACAACATAAACTGCCTGACTCTTGGTCTTCTATACTGAGACTAGTCATTCTCAACACTCTGTACTTGCCTTTTGGGATACTGGTTCTCGATCTTGTCTTGATCCTATCTGGAACTTTTGGGATTGCTTCTGGAGACATCATTCTAATTGGTTACTGTGACTGTAGTGCTGCACATTGGTTTATTGATAAGAGATTAGAGCAAGGTGAATTGCAGAGAAGTGCTACTTCCCTGGGTTCTCTTTACGAGTGTTTCCCAGTTGCTCCTGACTTCCAGTCAGTGCACCGCTCTCTGTAATACAGTGTGTAGGGAGATTGGGCTGGCGGGTTTACAGTTGCCTCCCCTTCCCAGTGGAAGACTCTCCATTATCAACTACTGCTGTTTGCACCGATTTCATCTCTTTGAGAATAGACTGGTAGCGTGTGCTAGATCCACAGACAACTGAGTTTCAACTTCACTTCCTAACTCCTCTGCACATCCTCTTTGTGTCCATGGATCTCTCAGCCTTGATTAACATGGAAATGTGTGAAGAAAACACAGAGGTGAGTTTTAAATACTCATTTTTATTGCATTATTTGCTCATAGGCTATTGTAGCATGATGACAATCAGTTCAATGTCCTGGATTCGAATTCTAGAGGTCTTAATCCTTTTGCACCACTTGATTCCCTATCAAATGTAAATTCTCGCCGCATGGGTCAGCAGTTTTCACCGTTTATTTTTTTAATTCCGCTAATTTTGTATCTATTTTCACCTTAACTATATATAGGTACCATACCAATATATCCACTTATACCTGATGTTGGAGGTCCATCTGAATATGCTGACACGGTCAGTTATTTCTTTGTTTATTATATAATAATAGACTGAATTGATTTTTATTTTTATTTAAACAGGTGTTTATGGACTTGGATACTATGGTTGCCAGCTCAAGCAATCAGGAAGATCCTACAGGTTTGTTTGCATAACATGACATGTCCTGGGTCTTGTTTAATATTTATGTTGTAGAGACCTATGATGCTGGGCCAGATGAACCAGTTCGCTTTGGTATTCAAGATGTATATAGCATACCTCCTTTGAATCCCTACACAACTGAGCCACCTTATGACTTATTCTGGCCTGAAGAGCAACTATCCAACACACCTGTATCATCACCAAAACTATTGCAGCCACCACTTCCTACTACTCCTCCTGCTGGTTCTGGATTTATTTATCCCAATGCACCTTCTTATACATTGGTTCAAGACAACCGTTATCGCAGAGGATATACATATGTGGCCGACTTCAACCCTGCTCAGAAAAGTATGGTTATGGAAAAACTTCTCCATACCATTATTCCTCCAGATATAGGTCCTAGAGTGGTCGATGGAAAGCTCACATACGATCCCATTCCTGGCATGATCCTGATGCCTGTTGGTATACCATTTGTCAATCGAATCAACGGCTCCGACCAACATATCATCACTGTGGCTTGTATTCAAACAGTTTCATCCATGCAACAGTATCCATGTGGCCCAGAGGTCAGTCGACTTGCTGATGAAGTTTTGGAAATAGCCTTTGGAAAGCCAGGTGTCGATGGCCAACCTGCAGTTCCTGCCATATATGATCTTGGACTTAAACACAACAACAGGTCCACTAAAGATGTTAGCGATCCCCGAAATGGTTCTTCCAGCTTGGCTACAACCAAGATTGAAGGTGATGGACGTGGAGTAGTTGCACCAGCTGTCCAAATCCAACATCCTCAGATATGCCGGCTTCTTCGCATCTGTTATCTTCTATTTCGACTCATCATGCCCACTTGCATCTCGAAACTGGAATGGGATATGTTCGAATGGATTTACTTAGAAAACAATGTGCCAGGATTTGGTGGTCCTTTACCGAACAACACTGGACTCCAAGTCAATGTCTCATCCGATATTGGTGATCTAGCTTCCATGATTGGTCAGATTCAGGGTAGATTGCATACAGATCGCAATGATTTTCATCCTGGATTTACTCTCTTTATTCTGGCCATACGGTTACCACCAGGTACATATTTCTATTACATTTCATTTCCAAATGCATTTATTAATTCCTTTCAACCACAGGAAGTGATTCAGGACCTTTTTTCTTCCCAAGGCCTGCTTTATATTTCAGGGCAATTGGTATTGCCTTGTTCTTTGCAGTATTCAAGGGACCAGATCTTCATGGTGGTGAAAAGCCAACTGTAAATCCAGACCCAGTTACAGCAGAACAGTGGCTTGCACAGACTGGTCTTGGTCAGCTTGCTGATTTGGTTGGCATGCAAAATCGTGTTGGGATAGTTCTATATCCAAACCATGCTGCATTTACGCGGGTCACGCCATTTCTCATAACTCCAGTAACAGGCTTTGGAAACATGGGATCTCAATCACATTTCAATCGTGGATATCCTACCTTTGCAAATGACGGTCTACCCATCTTTGGCGATATTGAAACACACAAGAATTTTCTGGCACGTGACATTGTCTTCAATGCCTGGAATACCGGTCTTCTTGGTGACATATCACCTACACATCCTGCCAAAATGCTGTCTGATATGACTTACACCAACGAGAGGGGGGAAACCTGTAAGATGGCACCGCTTCCATATGATCCAGTCAAAGACAGCTCACTAGTACGACGGATGAGGGGATACTATTCCTGGTATGTCCAGACAATATGCCAGGAACATTATATTCCCATCACAAAGACGGCCTATGGACGTACTCAGCAGCGTTTACGAGAATCATACAAACATTCCTTGGAATCCTCTCATGCACGACCACCTATCTTGCCAAATGTTCGGCTTCCCATCAAAGCACGTCATGCTGTGGCTGGGGATCAGCAATCAACAGCTGACCCAGTTGCTTCTAGTTCTGTGCTCTCAACTGTCTTGCCTCCTCCCTCTGAATCAGTGATGGATACAAATTTTGAAGAGCCTATTGTACCTATTCGCCGATCAAAGCGCAAGGCTCTTGCTTTGGCTCGAGAGACTGATGAGATTGAGTCTATCCAGGAAGTTGCAACACTTGATGTGGGTATTATTTCACTGCTTTATATTGTTGCTGTGTTTTCTTGTAGCTTAACTCTTGATTTGTTCAGGGTATCCCCCAGTGGCGTGTACGATTCAAGGGATGTGGACCTGCTGACGACTTGTGGTATGAGTATGAGGCTATTGCGTATGTGTTTATTGTATTCAAATATCTTATCAGTTTAATCTGTTGAATTCAGAAGAGATGCTGGCCGTCTTCTGAAGCAATTTCAACTGAATTCTCAAGACCGTATTGTTTCCTTGGCCAATCTGGTTTTTTCAGCTGAATTAAGTGATGAGGGAACCTCTGAGGGAGATGGAGACTGGGAGGATAACAATGATCCAGATCCAGAGGTAATATCTTTGGCATACTCTCAACTTGTCACTATATCTAATCAATGTATCCAGCCATCCAGTTCTTCCATAGCTGCAAGCTCCATGATGCCTGTGGTATTACCATTCCTAGCACCGGTGCCATATACTTCTTTCAAGATGCTTGATATGCTTCTTGATGCAGCAAGGCTCCAGCAGGAAGCTGTTGCACTAGAAGCTGGTCGGAATTTTGTTGGAAAGCCTCTGGATTCCAAAACCCTTGTCCAGCTTCTTCAAGCTCGTCTTGACCTGGATAACCAAGTGACGGCTTTCATGGAACTTCTGCCAGAATCAAAGGACAAGCATGGGATATACAATGAGGAAGCCATGTTGCTGTTAGAACAGATAATTGGCTCAGTCAACATTCTCCTTACTCTTGTGGTTGAATCTGAAAAACTGCATTTTCTCCAAAGGGCTATCCAGTGGCAGATGTGCCGTTCCTACTTGGTCTTCTTCCAATGGTACTCGGATATTGGCCCACGTCTGGCAAGGCAGATGGCTCACTGTCATCAGCTGTCTAATATTGAAGCCACCTTTCCATCATTCGTAAACTGCGTCAATCATGTTGTGCAATATGTCACCTGCGTTCGTACTCGACAGCAAGATGGTTTTAATCACAAAGCCAAACGACGCAAGACCTCAGCTCAGAATACCAATTTACCAGGTCCAGATTCAGAGCTCAATGAAGAATTTGCACGCCTCTCGATCATATCCTCACATTTCGTGGACACTCGAATCGATCCCAGTTCTTCTGGTATCATAATTCTACCAGTGGTCAATCGAACTGTCACCAATAATGATGAAGGACTTTATGCTATGGTTTCAGAAGTCCTCTTTGCGCTATGGTGTGATGCGCTCATTGTCCCTTCCCTGGATAGAGTGGATGACATCTTCAACACATCAAGACGTCGAAAAAATCCCAACAATTCCACTCATAAAAAGAATGTAATTGATCGCTCAATTGTTCGAGGTGGTATTGTTATGGCCTTGGTCGATACTGTTGGGGAGGGCATACTGGCATCTAATGGAATTCACAATTTCCTTTCTAGTCCTGCCAGGATGTTTGCAAAAAAGGTGCAGAAGGACAATGCCTTTGCCAGTAAACTCCTTCGAGATTATGCGACTGCCATGGAACCTCTGATTACTCATGTCCAAGCCTTGCTGGATTCTAACTCAAAAATAGAGGAATGGTGCGATTATATTGGTGGTTTGGTGAGTGGTGCATTGGTGGATCTTGGTGATAGAACCCTCTCCGCTCTGCCAAGTGGCGCCTCCAAGCAGTCAAGAGCCAACAAGAAATCTGTCTTGCGGTCCCCACTCAATCCTGCTCTTCCTGTCCAGAAATTGGAGGATATATTGACAGACTCTAAAGCACCACATTTTGGTGCTCTTGGATTAATCTGCCGTGAAGCCTTGTCTGCTGGTCGCAACAAAGGTGTTCAACACCTTGATCTCAGTCGCGTTCTCTTGGGCCAAACCAAGCCAAAGTACCAACAGACCCACACGCTCAATCAAACTTATCCATTCCCACATACTAGTCCATATGCAACTCTGTTTGCAAAACACTTGCCCGCTAACAAGCTCACTGGATGTCTGGGTCTAGCCAACATGTTGGTTTTCATGGTTAGTTCTCAATGTGAGGACACCGTCAAGTTTTTGGATGACGTTACTTTCTGGTCCGATACACTGGAGGAATGTATAGAGATGTTTGATCAGATTGTCAGAAGAAACTCGCATTTCTACACCGATCTACACTACAATCCAATTTCACCAGCTTCATCTGGAATGGGCAAGCCGAAGAAGAAAACTGGATTTCATGCCCTCGATAGACGTGAGCAAGCAGCCTCGGGGTATATTCATCTTGACTCGCCAACAATATGGGGTCAGCCTTCTAGTCAGCTCAGTTTGTTCCCGGATGTGCCACATCGAGATCATTTGGTGAAACGGTTTACTGAACTCTTCAGTAATGCTTTCCAGAACAAGTGGACAAAGTTCTTGGGACCACTCGTTGGCATAGATCCTGCCAGCCGTCCAGAAAATCTACCAACATGGAACGATATGCATCAGTTTATTCACAAGCTTGGTGTAACTGGCTTAGGTTCAATCACACAACCCACCCTTACCGCTTTTCAACTCACAAATAATCTTGCATTTGCTGGAATCTGCACACCACCTCTTGTGGAAAACGTCACAGCCTGGATATGGAAGATGAAGAAGGCTGGCGCTTATCGTGGCCTGCAGGAACTGGGATTCAATGTCACATCTCTTCACAGGACCCACATGTCATTCAATTGTGTTTTCCGACACTTTGATGATAACTTGTCGGTGCAAGATCGGTCTTCCATGGGATTCGATATTGGGTGTGGTGTTATTTTTGTGGAGCATATCCTTTGCAAGGTTGTTCGGTGGCAGAGTCGCTTGGCCTTTAATTGTGGTAAAAAGGCCAGTCTGATTGGGCTTGGAGATGCAGTGGTTGAAAGAGAGATCCAATGGACCAAGGGAGCGAACTACAATGATGCGTCACTTTTTCCAATCCCTCTGACAATGAGTACAGAGCGTTTGACTGAGCTCTTGGTTAGCGGTGGGTTGTCTTTTGTCTATCACTTACTTACTGGTCCATTCTAATGTTCTTGGTATTTTTAGTTCCCTCATCATGAAATCTGAACGTCTATTATCTGTTTCTTTGATCTGCCATGATTGTAATATTTTGATTTGCATACAAGCACTACTTCAAAATGTAATTTGTTCATTGACTACTACTTATTATTCTCTTGTTCATCTTCAGAAAAGTCTGCATTCCGCTTCAATGTTTTTATGACTTTAGGCATTTGAAATGATGCCTGTGCGAGTGCAAGTGCAGCTTTCTGGAAAGAAGTCTTAAGCTATTCAGATAACAAATAATAAATAGCTTCAGACCTTGGTGAGTGTATCGTCAATCAAAGCCAGTGATCGAAGTATTGTCACAAGTCTGAAATCTTTGCTGACATTATTGTTGCGACCACTGGCAACTGGGACAACCAAAAATGAGAGTCGTGCTTCAACGATATCTCCAATGGAAATATTGGACGGGTTCATGTGAATATACCTAAGGTACAGTATTTGGCATGGCAATCCACATATAGCTGAACAACTTACTGGAAACCACCGTCATCCTTTTTCTTCCTTTGAAAATAGCCAACTTCGTTGTGCACAGTATGGCGGTATCTGGAATCTACAGATGCCAAAATTCCATTGGGATCAACAAGGTCATTAAAAGGTACAACTTGAGCAGATGCTGCAATTGCCCCAGTGCTGAAATATCGGTTCCCAGCCCCAACAACAATCCATTCTTTAAACCTGTCAGGATTCCAGTCTTGTAACTTGTCGGAACACATATACTTGACAAAGGTAGAGCAAATAGCAGAAATACTCTCCAATGCCGCTTTGTATTTGTGAGTATTGAGACCAGTCAATTGTATTGCTTGTCTGATACGCATCAGGTTTCTGAATTTCATGAGCATATATTCATAATTGTTTATCCCAATCCACCAAAAATACCCAGGAAGTGTAAGAATGGGTGGTAATTCACAGCGAATAAGAATTCCAGTAAGACGGAGCACTATTTCTTCAGGTTCGCCTCCAGGTCCTTCCTTTACAAGTTGATACTGACGACGATCTTTATTATAGTGCACTTGCAGTAAAGCATGAAGGCCATTTTCCTGTTAACAGCTAAGCTTTTCTGTCTCGCAAAATATTTTGAATCTCACTTTAGTCAAAGTACAGAGATAGTTAGCTTGCTTGGAGCCATTATACTGTGCGGAAGCTTCAACTTCCACCTGTTCACCTGTGGTTTAACAGTTATATGAAGTCTTGAGTCAACGTATCAGAGCAGAAAAATTCACTCACCAGCAGCGACTAAATCGTAAAACTGATTCATGAATAAGTCTAGGAGAGAGCAATGTTTGGATACGGTATATGCTTTCACACGTTGTATTCAAGTAATAAAAGTTACGAGTTCTTCCATTTATGGAAAACTCGTTCTTATAAACCCGGTTTTCAGCCATCTGGGTGATTCATCTCAGGGACTGAGGGAAAAATGTGTCCCAATATGGCAACTGAGTTCAAATTCCTGTTTGACTGGTTTCCTTCCAGAATTTAGAGCCTCTATTGGCTTGCACACTGCATGAACCATCACCAAATTTGACAAGGAGCATGTGATGGGCACTGTCCTGCTGGAAAATAATTATGGACCAGATCTGGTATGATTTGGACTACCTGTGAGCCATTTTCTGCTATCCAAATCAGTATGTGCACAACAACTAGTGGAATACTGCAACAGAAAATGTGGTGATTTTTAGCTATATTCTAGTGTATGTATGGTACACTTTTGCCCACTTAAGGCAGCTGTGAAATGTGAAATCTGAGTCTCTAGAATGCAAACAAGGAAGGGTGGTCCAGAGTTGTGGCTGAAATTCATGTGGAGTCTGGAATTTACACGGTGAAGTGTTTGAGCGCAAGAGCTTCTATTGCTCAACCACAAGATTGCTTGGGCCTCAAAGGTATGTATGTAGTTTTACTTGCTTTGTTCTGGTACTGATGTCTACACCCCCTGTACCTCATCTGTGTTGAAAATGACAGGTTGCATGGTCCTGAGACCACTCGCTTCCTCCATTTGCCCACCTACCCTCACTTTTGCCACCACCAGGATGCCGCATTCCAGGCTGTTTTCAACCACCCACGGCCAGTCTACATCCCCCGCACCTTGTTCCTGATGAAAATGAGGCAATGGGGGCTCTTTAACCCTCAAGATCCTGCTATGTGCCCTGGCAACCCCACCGTCACTTTTTCCACCACAAGGAAGACCTGTCCCGAGCCATTTTCGACCATCCGTGGCCAGTCTACATCCCCACAACTTGTCCGCGATGAAAATGAGGTGACGGGGGATTTTTATCCCTCAGGATCCTGCTATGTGCCCCAGCAACCGCACCCCCACTTTTTCCACCATGAAGATGACCCATCCTGAGCTATTTTCAACCACCTATGGCTAGTCCACATCCCCTGCGCCTTGTTCAAGATGAAAACAAGACAACGGGGGATCTTTATCCCTCAGGCAGGATCCCGCTATGTGCACCAGGACACCTCATCCCAGGTCATTTTCGACCACCCCCGGCCAGTCTACATCCCCCGGGCCTTGTTCCGGATGAAAACGAGGCATCAGGGGATCTTTATCCCTCGGCATCCCGCTATGTGCCCCACCCCCATTGTTTCCACCACCAGGACACCTCATCCCAGGCTGTTTTAGACCACCCCCAGCCAGTCTACATCCCCAGGGCCTTGTTCGTGATGAAAACAAGGCATCAGGGGATCTTTATCCCTCAACATCCCGCTATATGCCCCACCCCCATTTTTTCCACCACCAGGACACCTCATCCCGGGCTGTTTTCGACCACCCCTGGCCAGTCTACATCCCCTCGGCCTTGTTTGTAATGAAAACCAGGTGTCAGGGGATTTCTATCCCCCAGGATTCCACTATGTGCCCCAGCAACCCTACCCCCATTTGTTCCACCACCAGGAGACCTCGTCCCAGGCTGTTTTCGACCACCCCCAGCCAGTCTACATCCCCTGGGCCTTGTTCGTGATGAAAATGAGGCGATGGGGATCTTTATCCCTCAAGATCCCACCATAATGCATTAATTAATTATCACTAAAATATTTATTATTATAATAAATACATAAGTCCATATTTGTAACGGAAAGTGACAAGCAAGAGATCACCTCAATGCCCTTGCTAGTCACTTTCTGCTCATTCAGCAGGCATATTCTTTATTAATAATTTGATAATTGAAATGTTACAACTTGCACAAATATGGACATGTCAGCATTGTCCATTGCTTTTTGCTTTCTGCTTTACCTGCTAGCCCAACAAATGTTTTGGGAGTCCCAGACAATATAAACTGCCTCTGCGGTTGTCCTAGCCTGATTCTTGGTGTTGTTCACCAACAATATTTGCTGTCAAAGCTCTCATAAAGGACAAAGTACATTACTTTTTTCAAAGCTGGATTTCACTCATCTTGTGTCTTCATCCTACACATCCAGAGCCATCTTGGAGATCTTTTCAAGGGTTTCCTTTCCATAGCTTCAAATCTCCATTTGGTTCAGCGGTTGTGGAGCTATAACTGTTTTAACATTGAGGTACATTTGATTAGACCCCCCATGTCCTATACAGATTGAAAACATGTGTGTTGAAAATGAGCAGTCCTGGGTTTTCAAGACCACCATCTCCCAACCACCACTGCTCTTTTTCAACCACCAGGACACCCCACCCCATTTTAGACCACCCACAGCTCATGTACACCCCACACCTGTCCAACCACCCCACCCCCCTTTTGTGAATCACTAGGACACCCTCTCCCAGCCCTTTTTGACCACACACAGCTAATGTATACCCCCCACACCTTGTTTCTTGTCTGTCTAGATATGATTAACATGAGAGAGATGGTGGGGCATCTGGGCCATCATTATTTTCTTTGTTGTTGTCTACTTTTGTTGTTGTCACCTTCATCTCTTGTCTTGTGACTCTTGTTTTGCCATTGCTCTTTTTGTTAGTTCAATACTGAGAATTTTCATTCATTGTCAACACTGTTGATTCAAGTAATACTGAAAAGTACCAATATTAATTATTACAAAAACAAAAGGGTGTGCATACAAAAAACATAGTCAATGTACATATTTTACAGATTTAAATTTAAAAGAAATTGTCCTGCAAGCTTTTCATTGGTGCTAGCCACTGTTTTCCAAAGCTTGAGGGAGTTTTTCCATTTGCTACTTGTCCGCAAATCAGCATGCTGCCCTGACTTGATGTCTTCAAGACGCTTTTGAAACCACATTTCACAATCTTGTGACCAATGACCAACATACAAACCGGATACTTCCCAAGCTGCGGGTTTCGGCCACCATGAAATATCCGTGGTCTGATCATGCTGACCTGTGAAATTGCTAAGTTTACATGGAGATATGGGTGTAAAATAATTATTCACCTGTGTCCACCCTGTAAACACCACAGATAATATCCACCTCATCTATAGTCAGATAATCATCCCAGTATCCAGAAGAAGGAGACTGGTAGTTGAACAAGACTTTTCCATTACGGAAAACCTGTTCAGAAGGTCCATGACATACATCCTCAACATTGGTTGTTTCTCTTGCAAGACGAGCAATGATGCCACCCCGTAACAGAGCAGCTCGACCACGTGGAGAAGATATTAGACGATCACGCCGCAGTTCATATGCAGCATAGTCAATATGATCTGGTTTGTAGCCTTGTGGACGATAGCCAAGACCTGTAAAACGGGGAACCAATCTCTCTGGTGTGGGAGGGCGAGGATCACCTTGAATAAACGTGTTGAATGTGATACCTCTCACCAACAGCTGGTGTGCAATATCTGGAAGTTTGGGGCCCCATTGATTGCGCAGGATCTCAAGTACTGCTGTGGCACTGGTGAGGCCGAGCTCAAAAGGATAAGGTGGAGCATTTTTTGGCCAAAGGATATAATAATCCTGGTGTCCCAAAGTCTCCCGACGAATATGGACCTTGCCATCATGTACAGGGGCATCATCTTGTAGAATGTCATATAACCCAGAGGGCATATCATTGATGGACTTGGCCGATGCTAGATGACTAAAAAAGGCCACCATAGCATTATGAACATCCTTTGATGGAGGAGGAGAATCTTTCCAATGAAAACCAAGTGAATTTTTGATTGTTATCCAGTTTATGCTTGTCTTGGGTTCAGGAGGGATACCAATAGGAACCACAAAACCAAAGCGAGAGTATGCGATGTCCTCGAGAGTCTCCACACGATCTATAATTGAATCCTGTTCCTCCCGTGTACTGTGGATTCGTTCTAGATCCAATATTGATGAATATGGTCCTTCATTGTGATCAGGAAGATTATTGGGGTGATAATCAGGAAGGAGGGAAGGGGAAAGAGGAACACTGTATCCAATGTCATCAGAGTCATCAGAGTTATCGTCCGGTTGGTCATCAGGGGCAAATTCTGTACAGAGGTCCCACTCATTGTTGAATGAGTCATATTGACGTTGACTAGGAGTATAGTCATCCCACAAAAGCTGATACTTTTGACGACCTGCTGCTCTACGAATGAGGAAGCCATCAATGTTGTCCCAATAATAAACTCTTGCTCCTTTCTTGCCAGGTGCAAGACCCTTGGCTGCTACTGCCTCACGCTGCATCCTAGACTGCCTCTGTTCAGATGTTTCCCTCTCCAGTTTCAAGGCATTCTGTGTGGCACGGCGAGTGAAGAAGTCTTTCCAATTCTCTCCCTCTCGCTGACCACTGTATCGTTCGACAGGTGGGAAGGACTGAGGGGAAGAATCAGAAATGGAGGGGTTGGTCATATTACTTTGGCCAGAGGCAGGTGCATGATGAGCATCTAGAGGGGGTGAGGTTGGTTGTTGACTGAGAGAGCGGAGATGTGTGATTTCCATATGATCAGGGACTAAGCCATGGGTTACAAAAAAGTTGTCGACTCGGAATGGGCGGTCAACAATATTTCCCCAGCAGAGAAAGAGTGGCATTCTCATCCTCCAAAGTAGTGGCAATACCGACTTGAATTGACAAGAATTCATGTCAACAATTCCACCTACTCTTGGAATGGAATTGAAATTTCCAACAGTGGATAACTCCAGTTCGGCAAGCCATTCTGGGTGTATGCCAGTGCTTTCAAGTACTTTGCTTCGCCATTCAACACCATGACTTGAAGATTTGGCATCTAGAATGAGAAGACAATATGTGATTGTTGCCATGAGAGGGATGAATGCATTTCGAGATCGTGTAGCAATGATTTGTGTATCCCGACGAGTACGGTAGGAAAGTTCATATCCATAACGGAAGGGGACAGCCCAATGTTGAAACAAGTCTGGCATTGATCCATCCCAAAAACATTGTGAGTGCAGAGCACATAGCACAGCCCTTAAGTTGAGTTCAAGGCTTTTCCAATCACGAATAACACTGGATGCCAAAGCCCAGCCACCTGGCTGCTTTTCCAGAGGAAATCCACGAGGGTAGCGTAGACGACTGAAAAGAGGACCATCAAAATGTTGGTGAACTGGAACAAGCATCATGTAGGGGAGTTTGTTTGTGATCCAGTTGAATTGCTGAATATCGCCCAGAATTGCAGATGATGGGTGGGCGGCAGTCCTATGAGAAGGAAGGGGGCTTAGCAAATTAAAGTCACTCCTATTGAACTCTTCAGTAGCAATGGTGAAAATCTCATTGTGAATGAGTGTGTGTCGGTGAGAAATTTGGGAATTATGTTGGATTTCCATAATTCAGACGCACAGACGCAAATGTCAATGTGGCAGCTATGATACAGGTGAGGAAGCACAAGATTTATGGCCCACTTGGTGTTTAGACAGCAAGCAGGAACAGATGCCTAAACACAGGATTTATATATGGTGCACTTGGTGTTTAGACAGCAAGTGATAGCAGATGCGGAACACAGGCAGAGTCCAGCGGTGAGGAAGCACAAGATTTATGGCCCACTTGTTGTTTAGACAGCAAGCAGGAACAGATGCCTGAACACAGGATTTATATATGGTGCACTTGGTGTTTAGACAGCAAGTGATATCGGATGCAGAACACAGGAGGAGGCCGGTGGATGTTTGGTCACAGTAGTAGCCTAGAACAGAGAATCCACCTAATGTTTAAACATTAAGCAGTTAGGTATGTGCTGGTCAGGCAGGCTGGGAGATTCAACTTAGGGTATAAACATTGAGGGTATGGACTTGGATACGTACTTGAGAAACAAAAGGCATACACGTGATCAGTAACAGATCTGTTGATTATTTAATAATAGTTGTGATATGCAAGGTATTTAAATATAGTTCAGGAGCATAATGGTATGCCATGTCTAGCAACATTTTGACCACACAGAACACTTGAGAGAGTCTGAAAATCATTTTGCTGCAGTATATATGATTTTGTAATTAATTAGTTAATTAATTATTATAATGGTTTAGTCTATATTAGGGGCTGAAAGTGACCTAACGATCGCCTCAATGCCCGAGGCGATTTCGCTTAATCAGCAAGCAGTCTTGGCCACAACGCCCACCACCACCACATCCGCCCTCGTTAGACCCCCGGGACTTCATGCAGGACCCCCCGCATCATGTTGAGGACCCCCCGCGGCCCATTGGTGAGGAGATGTAAGGGTCCAGTAGCCCAGGTACGTTTTGTTTTAGATTTTTGCCCAAAGAGCCCCCCGCCTTGTTTGACTACCAGGACACCCCGGGCCCGGCCATTTCCCACCACCTCCAGTCCCGTTACACCCCCCGCAGTCCGTTCGTCACGCAAACGAGCGCTCGGGGGGTCCCAGCCCCTCATATTTCCCCCGTTTACCCACACAGCCCTCCCCGCCTCTTTTGACCACCAAGATCCCCCGTGCCCGGCCATTTCCCACCACCCCCAGTCCCGTTGGACCCCCCGCAGTCCGTTCGTCACCAAAACGAACGCTCGGGGGGGTCCCAGCCATTCATATTCCCGCCTTTTGCTCACACAGCCACCCCCGCCTGTTTTGACCACCAGGATCCCCCGTGCCCGGCCATTTCCCACCACCCCCAGTCCCGTTAGACCCCCCGCTGTCCGTTCGTCACGAAAACGAGCGCTCGGGGGGTCCCAGCCACTCACATGCCCGCCTTTTGCCCACACAGCCCCCCCCGTCTCTTTTGATCAGCAAGATCCCCCGTTCCCGGCCATTTCCCACCACCCCCAGTCCCGTTAGATCCCCCGCAGTCCGTTCGTCGTGAAAACGAGCGCGCGGGGGGTCCCAGCCACTCACATGCCCGCCTTTTGCCCACACAGCCCCCCCCCCCGTCTCTTTTGATCAGCAAGATCCCCCGTTCCCGGCCATTTCCCACCACCCCCAGTCCCGTTAGACCCCCCGCTGTCCGTTCGTCACGAAAACGAGCGCTCGGGGGGCCCCAGCCGCTCACATATCCGCCTTTTGCCCACACAGCCCCCCCCTGCCTCTTTGACCACCAAGACCCCCCGTGCATGGCCATTTCCCACTACCCCCAGTCCCGTTAGATCCCCCGCAGTCCGTTCGTTGTGAAAACGAGCGCTCGGGGGGTCCCAGCCACTCACATGCCCGCCTTTTGCCCACACAGCCCCCCCCCGTCTCTTTTGATCAGCAAGATCCCCCGTTCCCGGCCATTTCCCACCACCCCCAGTCCCGTTAGACCCCCCGCTGTCCGTTCGTCACGAAAACGAGCGCTCGGGGGGTCCCAGCCACTCACATGCCCGCCTTTTGCCCACACAGCCCCCCCCGTCTCTTTTGATCAGCAAGATCCCCCGTTCCCGGCCATTTCCCACCACCCCCAGTCCCGTTAGACCCCCCGCTGTCCGTTCGTCACGAAAACGAGCGCTCGGGGGGCCCCAGCCGCTCACATGTCCGCCTTTTGCCCACACAGCCCCCCCCTGCCTCTTTGACCACCAAGACCCCCCGTGCATGGCCATTTCCCACTACCCCCAGTCCCGTTAGATCCCCCGCAGTCCATTCGTTGTGAAAATGAGCGCTCGGGGGGTCCCAGCCGCTCACATATCCGCCTTTTGCCCACACAGCCCCCCCACCTTTTCTAAGACATTATATTATTTTATGTAGGCCTCGGTTACTCCTACATTCATCCTTACAGTAGTCAGTTAGTTAATATAATTATTCATTCATCATCACTTGACTTGTGTGAGCTACATAAGTGCTGAGTTATGTTATGTAAGGACACATTTTCGTGCTTGCTGAGAACCTTCACTCATCAATTCTCCCCATAACCTCTTCTGTTCCCAGTGTCTAAACATTGGGAATATCTTGCTCTCAACTCCCTTGGCTTTCTGATTTGCAGTGTTTAAACACTGAGAATCTCTTATCAATTCTTTGGCTGTCTGCTGTCTGATTTGTGGTGTCTATACACTGCATATCTGTTTCTGTTCGCCTTCTTGGCTGTTTTATTCACAGTGTCTAAACACTGAGAATATCTTCCTTTCCTTATTGTCCTCTGGGATAGTATACTGTCATTCTTATTAGTTCTAACTGTCATTGTATGCTGCACATTGATCTACTAAGAGGAGATTAGACCAAGGTGAATTACTGAGAAGTGCTACCTCCCTGGGCTCTCTTCAACTCAAGAGTGTTACCCCAGTTGTCTTCTGATTTGGTATTTACCTGTCAGTGCACCGCTCTCTGTAATACAGTGTGTTGGGAGATTGGGCTGGCGGGTTTTGCAGTTGCCTCCCCTTCCATTTGGAAGACTCTCCATTATCAACTTCCACTGTTCACACCGATTTCATCTCTTCAAGAGTAGATTAGTTGTGTGTATTCAATATACAGAGAACTGATTTTTGATCCAACAACTATTCCAACTGCGATACTCGTCTTTCAATACCACATTCAACCAAGCTGGAAGCTATGGATCTCTCAGAGATTATTCATATGGAAATGTGTGAAGCTGATGTAGAGGCAGGTTTTAATTCATATTAGTTTTGTATCATTCTCTTATGCTCTCATAGGCAAATGCTAATCAGGTTGATGGCCAAGCTATGGATTCAAGTCTCATTACTCCATCCTCTCAACTTCAAAACTTTGGTTCTTCTAGTCAGTATTTATTGTTTTAATAATGTTTTGTTTTTCATTATAAACTCATGGCTACAGGTACTATGCCAATATCTCCAATTACAACAGCGGTTGAGACTTTGTCAAGGAGCACAACTTTGGTTTGTGATGTTCTATTATATACTATATTTCTTTGCTGAATTTATTTTTGATTAATCTAAGGATACCGATCCAGTTATTTTTGGAATTAGAGACTTATATTCCATTTTGCCTTTGGATCCATATACTGTTCAGCCATGCTATCCTATCTGTTGGTCTGAGGACCAATTATCCAAAACACCAGTATCAACACCAATTATGCTGGTTCCACCTCCTTCTGTTGAGCCTCCTGCTGGCTCCGGTTTTGTGTACCCTAAGGCACCTCCATATACTCTAGTTAAAGACACTCGCTATCGCAGAGGATATGTGTACATGGTTGACTTTGACACCTCCAAGAAAGACATGATCTTGGAACAACTCCTATGCACAATCACACCTCCAGGAATCAATCCTATCCTGGTTAATGGAAAACTGGAGAATATTCCCATCCCTGGAATGATTCTCATGCCCATCGGCATACCTTTTGTCAATCGCATCAATGGTTCTGACAAACACATTATAACCGTTGCATGCATACAAACTGTGTCTTCCATGCAACAATATTCATGTGGCCCCGAAGTCAGTAAACTTGCTGATGAAATATTGGAGATAGCTTTTGGCAAAAAAGCTACTGAAGATCAACCAGCTATTCCTGCAATATATGAACTTGGACTCAAACATAACAATAGGTCCACCAAAGATGTTGGTGATCCCAAAAATGGCTCTTCGAGCTTGGCCACAACAAAAATTGAAGGAGATGGACAAGGAACAGTTGCACCAGCTGTTCAAGTCAGACATCCACAGATACGCCGTCTTCTGCAAGTTTGTTACCGGCTCTTCCGACTCATTATGCCTACTTGTATTTCCAAGTTGGAGTGGGACATGTTCGAATGGGTTTTTAGAGACAACAACGTACCTGGTTTTGGTGGCCCATTACCCAACAACACTGGCTTGCAAGTCAATGTATCCTCCGATATAGGCGATTTGGCTTCCATGATTGGTCAATTCCAAGGCAGATTACATACGGATCGCAATGATTTCCATCCTGGATTTACACTGTTTATTATAGCTCTGCGTTTACCTCCAGGTATGTATTTTTTGCATGTTCTTCATATTATTTGCTAATAAAATTTTGATTCTGTTACAGGGAGTGATTCTGGACCATTCTTCTTTCCCAGGCCTGCTTTATATTTCAGAGAAACTGGCATTTCTGTGTTTTTTGCTGTTTTCAAGGGACAGGATCTTCATGGTGGTGAAAAACCAACTATAAATCCAGATCCAGTCACAGCTGAAGAATGGCTTAAACAAACTGGTCTTGGTCAGTTGGCTGACTTGGTTGGCATGCAAAATCGAGTTGGCATTGTTCTATATCCTAATCATGCAGCCTTTACACGTTCTACTCCATTTCTCATGACACCATTAACTGGATTTGGCAACATGGGCTCACAATCTCATTTCACTCGTGGATATCCTACTTTTGCAAATGATGGTCTGCACATCTTTGGAGATATTCAAACTCACCGCAATTTCCTTGCAAGAGACCTTGTCTTTAATTCCTGGAATATTGCCCTTTTGTCCAAGTTAAACTCACCCATGCATCCCTCCATTATGATGTCCAACATGACTTATGTCAATGAAAACGGCGATGACTGTCACATGGATCCTCTTCCATATGATCCTGTGGAAGACCAAGCTATGGTTAGAGTGATGAGAGGACATTACTCTTGGTATGTGCAAAATATATGTGACCAACACCATATCCGCATTACCAAGAAGGCATATGGAACTTCACAACGGAAATTACGGGACACCTACAAACACTTTTTGGAATCTTCATCTCATCCACAGCTTGCACCAGATAATGTGCGACTTCCCATCAAACCTCGACTTGTAGTTACTAGGAATGAAACATCAATCCCAGCTACTACAGCCACTGCTCATTCGGCTACTATATCAACACTATTGGCTTCCCCACCAGCATCTGTATTGGATTCTGAACAGAATGTTCAACCTGTTAGCATTGCTAGGCCACAACGTTCAAAGCGCAAAGAGCTATCTCCACTAACTGATGAGTCAGATGACTCTTCTCAGTTTGGTGAAGATAGTGATGTTGAGATTGAATCCATTCAGGAGGTGAAGATAATTGATGTCAGTTTACTTGCTCTATTTTTATGATGTCTCAACTCATCTTTTGAATGTGTAGGGAATTCCTCAGTGGCGTGTGAGTTTCAAGAAGTATGGGGAAGATGATTTGTGGTATGAGTATGAGAGTATTATGTATGTTTTTCTGATGTGTTTGTTTTTTGATTGTATTGATTATTTGATGTGTAGGCAATATGCTCCACATCTCCTGTACAAATTTCACAGTAATCCCCTGAACCATGTTTGTCCCTTACATGAACTGGTTCCATCGGCTCGCTGGGATGGTAACTCAGGTTCTTCTGATGAAGCTTCTGAGAATGATAACGCTCAAAATGTTGAGACCACAGGTGGATTTCATGTACATGCTTCCATATCAGATATGCTAACATATTACATATCATTTCAGACAATATCAGTATGCCTGTTACCTTACAGTTTCGTGGTCCCATTCCAGAGACTTCCTTCAAGGCTCTTGATATGCTTTTGAATGTGGCAAGGCTCCAAGAAGAAGGTGTTGCTCTGGAAAGTGGCCGGAATCTTGTTGGCAAACCTATGGATTCAAATATTCTTATCCAGCTTCTTCGTGAACGCCTTGATTTTGACAACCAGGTCACAGCATTTATGGAACTCTCACCTGAATCAAAATACACTCACATCACCCAAAATGAAGAAGCTGTTTTAATTTTGGACCAGATGATTGGGTCTGTCAACATTCTTCCCACTCTCTTGGTAGAATCCGAAAAACTCCATTTTCTCCAAAGGACCATCCAATGGCAGATGTGTCGTTCTTACTTGATTTTCTTCCGGTGGTATGAAGAATCCGGTCCACATTTGGCAAAACAATTGGCTCACAGTCATAGAATCTCTAATATCGACACAACCTTCCCATCATTTTCAAAATGTGTTGACCATGTAGTACAATATGTCAAATGCATCCGTACTCAACAACAAACGATTATCTCCCATGGAGCCAAAAGACGCAGGACATCGAATGTACCATCCACAGATATCAATCTCAACAAAGACATTGAAAACCTCTCTCATATACCCTTGCATCTCATTGACAAACGTGTCAAGTCCACTTCTGATGCTGTCATATCTATGCCTGATATCATTCAGTCTGTGGCAGATACAGATACAAATCTTTATGATGCTGTTTCAGATGTTCTCTTTGCACTTTGGTGCAATGCTCTTATTATTCCTTCCCTTGATGGAGCCGATAACCTGTTCAATTCCTCTCAACGTTGCAAAAATGCCACTAATATCAAGAAGACACACATCAAGAATATTATTGACCGCTCCCTTGTTCGTGGTGCCACGGTTATGGCATTGGTTGATACAGTTGGAGAGGGTGTCCTAGCATCTGATGGAATCCGAGAATTTTTGTCCAGTCCAGCCAGAATGTTTGCCAAAAAACTGTGGAAGGATGATGCATTTGCAAATGCTCTTATTCAAGATTATACAACCACTATGAATCCCTTGATTTCTCACATTGAGAAATTGTTATCCGCTGAACCCAAGATAGTAGACTGGTGCGAGTACATTGGGGAATTGGTTAGTGGAGCTCTGGTGGATCTTGGAGACAAAACTCTTTCTATCCAGCCAGGCAGTGTTTCCAAGGGTTTCCAACCACAGAAGAAACATATTCCGAGATCACCTCTCAGCCCTGCTCTTCCCATTAAAACTTTGGATGACATATTAACGGATCCCAATGCACCACACTTTGGTGTTCTTGGCTTAATTTGTCGGGAAGCTTTGTCTTTTGATCGTGGCATGGGTGTACAAGACCTCCACCTTCATCGTGTTCTCTTAGGCCAAACGAAACCAAAGTACGAACAAAATCACAGCCTCAGTCAATCTTATCCTTTCCGCCACACCAATCCATATGCAAAGCTCTTTGCAAAACACTTGCCAGCCATACAGTTGACTGGACCTCTGGGACTGGCCAATGCATTGGTGTTTATGGTCACTTCTCAATGTGAGGATACAGTCACCTTTTTGAATAGTGGCACATTCTGGTCAGCAAGTCTAGAAGAATGCATTGAGAAATTCAATTGCATTGTGGTTAAAAATTCACATTTCTTTACCGATCCACGCCATAATTCACTTGGGTCCTCTTCAAAGAGCAGAGTCAGCAATGCCAAGAACAAAACTGGATTCCGTTCCTTGGACAGACGCGAACAAGCAGCATTAGGTTATGTTCATGTTGACTCTCCAGCAATCTGGGGACAACCTTGCAGTCAGCTTGCCTTGTTCACCGATATACCACATCGTGACCAACTTGTAAAGCGGTTCACCCCTCTCTTCAGCAAGCATTTCCAGACCAAGTGGACCAAATTTTTGGGAGAACTTTTCAACAGTGATCCCACTACTTTCACTGGAACTATGCCCATCTGGCATGACATGCATCAGTTTATTCTGAATCTGGGCATATCTGGATTAGGGGGAAAGAATCATTTCACCCTCACTGCTTTTCAACTTACAAATAACTTCACTCTTGCTGGTCTTTGCTCACCACCTCGTATTGAAGACATATCAGCATGGATATGGAAGATGAAGAAGGCAGGAGCATATCGTGGTCTGCAAGCACTTGGATTTGATGTCACATCCCTTCAGAGAACCCAACGGGCATTCAACTGTGTTTTCAAACACTTTGATGATAACTTGTCTGAACATGATCGGTCATCCATGGGATTTGATATTGGATGTGGTGTTATTTTTGTGGAGCATATTCTGTGCAAGGTAGTCCGCTGGCATAGTCGCTTGGTGTTTAACTGTGGTCCGAAAACGACTCTGGTTGAGCTTGGAGATAAAATGGCTCAAGCTGAAGTTGTATGGCAGAAAGAGGCTAATCGTTGGAATGCATCTCTGTTTCCAATTCCTCTTAAAATGAGTCAGGAATGTCTGAAGGAGATTCTGATTGGTGGTGAGTTGTTATTTGTGCATTTTCCAATGATTCTAATTTTCTTTGTTTGAATTTTTAGTTTCATTGCCATGAATCAAGAATATGCACCATTATTTTGAAGTTGATTCTTAAAGATCAGTTTTCTTAGTGTACTGCATATGAGTGTAAGAATCAATAAACCTTGTTTTACATATTTTGTTTGTAATCTTGTGTTGGTGGTGGCACCAGCAGTTTGCGTCTGTCAATGATCAAAAAAATAATTCAATAAAATGCCGTATTTCATTATCGCTATTGTAATGTATCCCAGAAAGAATTCTACTTTTCTTCTTCATCCTCTGAAAAGTTTGCTTTCCTCTTCAATGACTTTATGACTTTAGGCCTCTGAAACGATGCTTGTGCTTGTGCAAGTGCTGCTCTCTGAGAAGATAGATATATTAAGATTATTTAGAAAGATATGATCAAGTAGATTCAAACCTTGGAGAATTGATCATCAATTAAAGCAAGTGAGCGCAGTACTGTCACAAGTTTGAAATCTTTGCTAGCATTATTTTTATTACCACTGGCAGCTGGAACAACCAAGAAGGAAAGTCGTGCTTCGACAATATCTCCAATTGAAATATTGGACGGGTTCATATGAATATACCTAAGGTAGAGTATTTATTTGACATGACAATGTTCGTATAATCAAAAGCTTACTGGAAACCACCATCATCCTTTGTTTTCCTTTGAAAATAGCCAACTTCGTTGTCCACAGTATGACGGTATTTGGAATCTACAGATGCCAAAATTCCATTGGGATCTACAAGGTCATTAAAAGGTACGACTTCAGCAGATGCTGCAATTGCACCAGTGCTGAAATATCTGTTTCCAGCCCCAACAACAATCCATTCTTTGAACATATCAGGGTTCCAGTCTTGCAACTTGTCCGAACGCATATACTTGGCAAAGGTGGAACAAATGGCAGAAATACCCTCCAATGCCGCTTTATATTTGTGAGTATCCAGACCAGTCATTTGTATTGCCTGTCTGATACGCATCGGATTCCTGAAATTTGTGAGTATAGTAAATTGTGTATCTGAATCTGCTGAACAGTACCGAGGAAGTTTCAGAATAGGTGGTAATTCACAGCGAGTAAGGATTCCTGTAAGACGGAGCACTATTTCTTCGAGTTCGCCTCCAGGTCCTTCCTTTACAAGTTGATACTGATGGCGATCTTTGTTATAGTATACTTGCAGCAATGCATGAAGGCCATCTTTCTGTTAGCAGTTGAGTCTTTTTTTCAGTCTTACAAAATATTCTGAATCTCACTTTAGTCACCGTGCAGAGATAGTTAGCTTGTTTAGCACCATTATACTGTGCAGAAGCCTCAACTTCCACCTGTTCACCTGTAATTATATTAATACTCAAATAAAGATATATAGCAACTGAAATTTCCATTTACCAGCAGCTACTAGATCATAAAACTGATTCATAGATGAGTATATTGAAGAGCGATGTTTGGTTTTCACACGTTGTATTAAATTAGTAAAGGTGTGTGTTTTCTACCAAACATTACCACAGAGTTTTTGCTGTCTGCACTAATATACATTTACAAATGACATGGCTGCACAAAAGCTTTTTCTACCTGTTTGTTTGATGTATAATATATTTTTGAAATCGACAAATACATATCTGTTTCGTATATTTATTTGGTATTGTGATGTATGTAGAATGTTCTGGAAACAAGATCACGTTTCTATGTATACTATTATTTGTAGCTGGCTTGTTCAAATCAAACTTGACGTTGTCAATATTCTCTTCACAACTACCATGTCTCGCCGTGTTGCAGCCAAACAAGCTTCTTCAAAGTAAATTCTCTTTTCTTTACATATATGATGACTTTTGACTTATTGCTTGTAATACAAATAGGTCTCTTTCTCGTCAACGAACAAGGAAGGAAATTAAACATGAGCCTGTTTTGAGGTATTCAAACATCTGTTTAATGGAATACGATTGTTAACACAGCCATATAGTGATTTGGATTTACTGTAAGTTGAAATTATTTACATCAATATACAACTGACATTGGAAGGCAGAGCCGAATCGGACAATGATATTGCACCCACTCCTACGAAATCTACCAGATCTCTGCAACGTTCCAAAAAACGCCCTGTACCCGAATCTGAATCCGATGAACCCGTTGTTGAAAAGAAACCGTAAGAATTGGATTTCTTATTCCAGAATATTTATGCAACTCAGACTAGGGTTATCAAACGTCAAAAGTCTTCGTAAGTTACTCCATACTTGAATATGTTGAGCATAATGTTGACTTTGGTAATCCAGAAACATACAGGTGCCCAACTCCAAAGCCGTTCCATCAGTCAATGATCATGAAGTTGATGTCTTCACGTAAGCACAAAGCTCATCTATCATATTCGATCATTGAAAATTATCACCTATAGGGCTAAATCTAAGGTTAAACAAACCAAAGGGTACGTATCATGACGATAGATCCTTCTTTACATTCCTTGTTCAACTTTACAATCCATTAGCCGTCAGTCTAACAAGAAGATATCGATTAATGTTGATGCTGAAGAATCTGAAGAGTACGTGACATTCTGTTTTGTTTAATTCTAGGATATGTCTTAAGTTTCTATCAATAGTCCTGTCAAGGATGGTAACACATCCCTTGATAATGTTTCGGAGGATGATCAGCAATTAACGTCTACTAAGCTGACTCATAAGAAGTACCTTTCATTAGAATCTGTACGATAGTTTGCTAATATACTTAACTTGATAGGGTTGTCGATAATGACAGTGATATTGATCATGCCAAGTTAGTCTACACTTTATTATCGCTTTTGTATGATTAACAATCCATGGTAATTAAGTTTCATCGTCAAAAAAAGAGGGATCCAGTACGTTTTTATCTAATTTACCCACGCGCTTTACGTTGGTAATTGACACCATATCAGACATAAACAAAAAAATTCGATTATTGCTGACAGTTCTGACGGCCAGAATGAGGATACTATGATACGCTCTCCTGAAAACAATACCAAGTCAGCATTCTTTGGATTTTGTTTTTCTCTTGTTCATTATGTTTTTGTAGGGTTGCGGTTAAAAGCAAATTCAAACCGGCGATATCCAAAGAGACGGTGGGGAAAGTAGATACTGAGACCAAGTCAGATCATTTATTTACTGATTATGATCACTGTTGATTTGGCAATAGAGCGGTACTAAAGGGCAAAAACAAAGAGGAAGACAAGCCGGTATACTTTGAAGATTTTCCTGAAGGGTATGTGTCGCTTATCTAATGCCATGCTAGTATCTAAATAGAAAGCAGAAATGCATTTATGAATCCGTCTGCTGAGCAAGCTCCAGTGGACTGTGAAGTCACCAATCCAGATTTGTTTGATCCAATGATCGCAGATTCTTATGCGAATCTTCCTCCTCTTCGGTATCTATATATCAGTTCTCATGTTATATTTTATCTCTCACCTTTGGTAAACTGTAGTGCCGGTGCTCTTGTTACATCTAACAATGGTCCCAACCCCATGGGCCCCTTTGGTTTGAGCCGTATCCCTGAAGCTTGTCCAGGTGTCAATATGAAGTAAGATTGTTAAAAATAACAGTGGAGGCACTCATCACATTATAATATCGTCAATATAGTGCTCTCATCAAGGCTATCACTTTTACCAAGGCTGGGATTTTCGTGAACCCCTCACGTGCAGCTCCATCTCTTATCAAGTCTGCCACCTCTGAGTCCATTCGAAGCACCAGATATGCTATTCAGGCAAATGCGTCATACAGTTATCACTACACCATCTTTACATCTGTTCTTGCGGTTAACTCTTCCAATTTGCTTGACACTGATCCTCAAGGAATGTTCCGCCAGATATCTGGTACTTTGGGCACTCAGGAGTGGGAACGGTTCTGTGCTTTCTTTTGCATGGTTTTCAAAGCCGAAGAACTTCATGCTCAAATTTATGAGGACGCGATATCCATCAGCACTAGAGCCAGACCCAAGGACAGCGCAGGTATATCATGATTAATTAATTCGCATACATTTGATTGCTGATTGTCTAATAGATCGGTCTCAACAAGGCTTCAGCCGTTTATTGTCTCGAGGCTCACCCAGCAAATCACCTGTTAAGGTTGCGGGATCATCCAAAGCTGGAGCGGTTAAAGGTGCTCTTAATTTTGATGATCACGGTTAGTCATCAATTTCTTGCAAATATTATTTATCATTAATGGGTAGTCATTTAACAAGTGCCTGTGTATGATGGAAGACTGGGAAATTTCAACATGAATCAACTTCAACACCTCGGCAAAACTTTGAAACCTTGGACCGCTGATTTGGCTGGTACCATATGTCTCGTTGGATACACGGCAAATACTTGGACGGGCAAAGAACAGTCCACGCAATTGTCACTCAACGTGCAATGGGTTGTCGTTATTGCTGTGTGTGACGAGTGATACAATTTTTATGCTTCAATGGACAACCAATGATTGATTCTCTTGACTGTTTTTGTTTGAATACGGTATACATACTTGTCCGTATTTTATGTTATAAAATCAATAGCAGGCCTATGTTTGTCTCTGTTTGAGTGATTACAAATAGTATACTTTCCCAGATTTTGAACTTAACAGTTGCGATACATTGCCTACAACCTATGATGCTATTCTACTATGTTTTTTTTCTGATGCTCCTGCTCTTGACTATGCCTTCGAGTCTTTTGCATCGTTTTCTGGTTTGTCTACACTGATTTTGTATTATTATCAGTCATATATATTGACTTCACCTTGCATGTGTTTGGCATAATAGGCCGGTTCGACCAAAAAAACAGATATTTATGATGGTCTTGTCCACATGGTACAAGGCTGGGTGTTATATTATCATCCTGATACACCCCAGGATACTGCATTATCTTATTGTTCTGTTTATGCACGGCAGAACTTGAGTTCAAGGACACAAATATCTCATTGTCTTGCTCATGTGTCCCAAGACAACTTGTTATATTATCATCCTGATACATCTCAGGATATGGTGTTTTTCTATCGTTCTGATTATACACCACAGAACAAAATTTCAAGGATACAAACAATTTCTTATCGTCTTGCTCATGTATCCCAAGACAGAATATCATGCAATTCTAATATACCTCAGAATATGGTGCATTATTATAATTCTGTTTGTGTATCACAAACATTTGATGACAATATTGAAGATCACCATTCTCCTCATGATATTCTCAATATAACGGAAAAAATATTACAATATTTTCCTCAGATAGATCACCATTGTTCAAACCATTGGATTTCAAAGACCAACAAAAAATTACCTTTTATTATTGAATTCTATATACGGCTTCATTTATGCATCAATGCATCCATGCATAATTTAATATTTGTACATGAAATACTTTTCAGAAAGTGTCAAAGAATATATCTAAAACTAATACAAAACATGTATGTGGCACATGACTTTGCAGTGTTGCAAAAATCTCAAACACTAATGATATGTAGTATATTGTTTATTTTCCAAGTATTTTTGATATATTATCATTCACAATATTTCATAGATGTTAATATCATATATACTTGTATTTCCAAACATCATTCTTCAGTTAATTATTCCAATAATGATAACACCTATACATATATGCAAGATATTATTGGTGGTGGGTCAAGGTTGTTCACATTTAATGACCTGTCTCCATATTTACCAAGCTCCACATTGTATTCTACAAATGTCAAATTCAGATTCAGAGAATATATAAAGCAATCAGATACAAGGAGTGATATGTTGAATACATTAATCTGTTTGGTTCCATGGAATGTGTTATTACCACAATTGACAACAGATCAACTAAAGTTGATTGCAAGGGCTCATGATATTGTCACATATGCCAGATCTCATAGTGCAGATATCCAAGCTTCAATCAAAAACCATACATGTACAAATTGTGCTCAATATGTATCTGTATTTGATGTTATAGATATTGATGTTCTAAAGAAGCAATCAAAAGCATCTAATGCAAGAGCAGTAAAGCGATACCAACAGAAAAAAGGTGTAGAATACCAACTCAAGCATGCAAAATCAAGTCAAAAATATAAAAACCAAAAGACAAATAAAGATATATTTCCACCTTCACCTCTCACACCTAGTCTACAACATATGATCATATCCAATGCATGTCAAGATATGTTACCTGATCAAATTGTGGAATCAGGATGTGCTGTATGTGGTCAATTGACACCAATTAAAGATTTATTAAAACTCTCTGATGTCAACATAGATTTGAAAATATTAAAAAATCCAGATGTGACACAATCAGAGCGGTTTACTGCTACAGATTCCATCAAAGGCTTGGATGGTCCTGTGTTAATTAAACAGTTGCACAATATATGCATGAGTTGCCATAAATCTTTGATAAACAACAAAGTCCCAATGTTGTCATTAGCAAATGGAAAATGGTTGGGAGATGTTCCAATACAGTTAAAAGATTTATCATTTGCAGAACAGTTGCTGGTTGCAAGAGTAAGACACAATCGTTGTATTGTAAGAGTATCTTCAGGAATGCATAAAATGAGAGCAAATGCAATCACATTTGCTAATCCTATTCCTAAAGTATATGATATTCTACCTCCACCCATTGAGGACTTAGATGAAGTTTTAGCATTTATTTATACAGGACCATGTAAGCCTACTAAATCAGACTTTGAGAGAACACCTCTTCTTGTAAGAAGAAACAAAGTTAAAGCAGCATTGGAATGGTTAAAGTTAAACCATTGTGATTACTATGACTTGGAGATTTCACAACGAAATCTTGATCAGTATCCAGAAAATGGCCCTCCAGTTGTGGTAGATTATCATCAATCATTTACAAACAAAAACCCAGAGTCAACAGCTGTTAACGACATTGAAGAAGAAGAAGGTGTTGAATCAGGAAAATGTCCATTTGTGGTTCATGGGCTGACCGGTGAAGAATATTCCAACAAGAGTGCCAAAGCTCTCAAAGCTGTTGCAATAAAACATTTAACTTCAAATCAAAAGATTCTAGCCATTGGTCATGCAGCTTGTCCTGAATCCATCTATAGCAATCCACAGTTATTTCCTCAAATGATGCCCTGGTTGTTTCCATATGGTCTTGGTGGAATTGGCAATGCCTATCAACATGGAGAACTATCAGATATTAGGCACAAAAAACATTTGCTTATGTATTATGACAAAAGATTTCAAAAAGATCCATATTTTCCATTGATTGCATTCAATCATGAACAGATAAAACAATGCACCACAGCAGGATATTTGTTAGCAGAAAAGTCAAAATTCCAGGAGATTTCTAACAGGTTGTTGGATGTTGACATTCACACACTGGCTGACATTTCTAAAAGAATGGAAAATGGTGATAAAGTAACACCAGAAACAGATGAGGAAAAATTGTGTTTCAAACTCATTAATGATATTGATCATGTTGGAGGTGGTGTAAAGGGATCTGTTACCAGCAAAAAATATATGCGCAACGAAATTTGGTCTTTGATTTCATTTGTTGGTGCACCCTCCTGGTTTATTACATTTGCTCCTGCTGACAACAAGCACCCAATATCATTATATTTTGCAGACACTAAAGAAACATTTAATCCTGTTCTAAGAGACTACAATGAAAGATATCGGTTAATTGCTCATAATCCAGTGGCTGGTGCAAGATTTTTTCATTTTATGACACAATTATTCATTAAGCATATACTTGGTGTTGGAGAAAGTCATCCAGGAATCTATGGTGATACAGAAGCATATTATGGAACAGTTGAACAACAAGGACGGTTGACATTGCATATGCATATGCTCTTGTGGCTTAAAGGGGTATTATCACCACAACAAATCAGAGACAGAATAATGGATCCAACCTCTGATTTTCAACAAAGATTGGTGGAGTACCTTGAGAGTGTTCACATTGGAGAGTTTATCACTGGATCCATGGCTGATGTCAAAGCCAAAGCTGAAGAAAATAGTCATGATGATGATTACAAAGACCCAACTCAGACATTACCAGAAGCACCTCCACCCATGTGTAATAAGCTGGATCATGTTTGTAATGATCACTGTTCCACTAAATCACAACTTCATGCTTGGTGGAATAAATTTTCAAGTACAGTTGATGATTTGATTATGCGGTCCAATATACATAACTGTGGTAGAAATATATCAATTGGTGAAAAGGCTAACAAAAAAGATAGACCAACATGTATGAATAAGCATGGAAAATGCAAAGCTAGATTTCCAAGACAAACCTTTGAACAGACTCAAGTTGATCCTAAATCAGGAGCTTTGAACATGAAAAAAGGCGAAGCTTGGATCAATACATTGACACCATGCATAACATATCTACTTCGATGCAACTCAGATGTAACAAGTCTTCTTTCAGGTACTGCTATCAAAGCTATAGTTGCATATGTGACTGATTATGTTACAAAACCTGGTCTGAAAACATGCAGTATCTTTGACTCCATCAGAAGTGTTTTCACTAAAAATTCTGAAATGCTGGGTGGATCTATGAAACAAAAAGACAAAGCTAGACGTTTGATAATACAGATAATCAATTCATTGACATCAAAGATGGAAATAGGTAGTCCAATGGCATCTTTGTATCTGTTAGGTAATCCAGATCACTATACAAGCCACAAGTTTGTAACAGTATACTGGAAAAGTTATGTGAGAGAAACAATGAATGTGTTTAAATCTGACAAGGATTCTGCTGAAAACAGTGAAACAGACAAGGTTCTCTTGCAAAAAAACCAAAATCAATATGTTGGCTTTTCTGCAGTTCATGATTACATTTATAGACCTGATATTTATAATGTTACATGTTTATATGAATGGATACAAAAGGCAAGATGAGTAAAAATACCTACTCCAACACAGAAAACCAATCCTGTTCAAACCAGTGATGATGAACTGGACTTGATTGATTCAACCTCAACAAATGAACAATACAAAGCAACAGCTGAATATGATTTCATTTTACCAGACAACATCGATGAAATTATAGATGATGAGCTCAATCTAAGAAATAATGAATACAAAGTTGACAGTTGCCATGAAAATAGTGATGACAGTAGCAGTTATGATAGCAATACTGATTCAAGTGGGTCTATTATTGTGGATGAAGATGGAAATGATATTTCTGAAGAGAAAAGTGATAATACTAGCAATGTTGATGGAATCTCAGAGTCAATTGGTTCTGAAGACACAGATGATAAACATGCTGATAAATATTTTTTGTCAGGTCATCCATTACATGGATCACATTGGATAGAATATCATCCATCATATAAAAAAGTTGTACCTAACTTTGTAGGAGGTTCCCTTCCAAGAAGAGATCGAGGAGACAGAGAGTACTACTGTGCCACTATGTTGACATTATTCAAGCCCTGGAGAACAGGTCATGATCTCAAGAATGACAATCAATCATGGGATGAAGCATTCACAGATTACAAATTCACACCAAGTCAAATGCAAATAATGGATCACTTTAACATTAGATATGAATGCAATGATGCTCGAGATGATTATTCAGCTCAGCTAAAACAGAATGATGGTACAACTGGCATATTTCATTCTTGGATGACATCAGATGTAATAAATGACACGGATGAAAATGAGATTGGCTCTGGTGATGATTTTGGTGATGATGAAGGCATTGAAAATGAGGATTATGGATTAAATAAATACTCCACCCTTGGTTCAAAAGGACGATTAATCAAAGCCCAAATGGATGCCACTGAGGATAGTGTAAGAAATGCTGGCTGGCTAGAGACCAGTCCTGATGGCATTAATACAATTGATACCGCTCCACTCACACCTGAAATTGTACAGCCTGGTGGTAAATGGAAAACAGCTGTTCAAGATAAAAGACAAGAAATCATTGCTGATAGAAATGCACGTGTTGCCGATGCTGAACATACTAAAACAACTCATGCTTCTGGTGTTGTTGAAAATGAAGTCAAAATTGTTGACCAATCATATTTGAGACACAATTTCAAAGCAAAGATGCAAGCAGCTCAGGAATTGATAGATGGCACAGTTGATCTTTTCAAACTAAATACAGAACAACAAAGAGCATTTAGAATTGTTGCCAATCACACCGTGACTTTAAATTCAGATCAGCTAAAAATGTACTTAGGTGGCATGGGTGGAACTGGCAAAAGTCAAGTGATTAAAGCACTCAAGCATTTGTTTCAACAAAGACATGAATCACATCGTCTTGTCATACTGGGTCCAACTGGCACATCAGCAGCATTATTGGGTGGTTCCACTTATCATTCATTCTTGGGAATCCGCATGAACAGTGAGACTGGTAATCAAAGTGTAACAATTGCACAAGTAAAAGCAAGATTGGAGGGAATTGATTATATTTTCATAGATGAAGTATCTATGCTGTCATGCCATGAATTATACAAAATCAGTTCACAGCTTGCCAAAGCTCTTAATGTATTTGACATGCCATTTGGAGGCATCAATATGATTTTTGCTGGAGACTTTGCACAATTGCCACCAGTAGGAGGTGCATCATTGTATAGTGGATCAGTAGGAACACAAGTAGACTCTGGCCTGAAGCCACATTATCAAGAAGCAGCTATTGGCAAGGCACTGTGGCATCAGATAACCACTGTTGTGATTTTGAGAGAAAATATGCGTCAAAAAACACAAACACCTGAAGATGCATCATTGCGAACTGCCCTGGTAAATATGCGGTATGGAGCATGCACTCCTGAAGACATCAGATTTTTGAGAAAGAAAATTGCTGGCAAACGTCCAGATCAGCCAAATGTAGCTGCAAAAAATTTCAGAAATGTTGCCATTATCTGTGGAGTGCACTCTCAGAAAGACAGAATCAACCAGCTTGGATGTGAGCGTTTTGCAGAAGATACAAATCAAAAGTTGACCAACTTCTACTCAACGGACAAATGGGGCAAAGAAAGTGACCCAGCAAAGAAAACTAAATGGGGGAAATCCAAAGCAGCTTCAAAGACTATACACAAGTCAAATCAGATTGATTTTGATGAGCAACTTGAGATTTGGAAACTCAACCATGGCGCAACTGAACATTTTCCTGGCAAGCTTTCATTGTGCCATGGTATGCCTGTTATGATCAGAAACAATGATGCAACAGAATTATGTATCACTAAAGGCCAAGAAGGGTTTGTTGTTGGCTGGCAATCAATGAAGGGCCCATATGATAAACGTGTTCTAGATACACTTTTTGTGGAATTGGATAATCCACCACAGTTGATTCAAATACCAGGTCTACCAGATAATGTTGTTCCAATTGTGAAGAATACAAAGACAATTCAATGTCTGTTCCCAAGTGATCTCAAAGAATCTGTTGAAAGACAACAGGTGTGGGTCCTGCCCAACTTTGCTATGACAGCTCATGCATCTCAGGGCAAAACCCGCCCTTACAATGTTGTACATTTAAACAGCTGCTTTTCACACATGTCCTATTATACAGCTCTGTCCAGAAGTGCAAGTGCAGCAGGCACCATTATTATCCAAGGCTTTGACCCCAATGTGATTACAAGAGGTTGCAGTGGCTATCTCAGACAAGAATTCAGAGAACAGGAAATATTGGATGATATCACAAGACTGCGATATGAAGAACAACTACCTGACCACTTGAATGGACAACTCCGCAATACATTGATTCGTCAATATCAAATATGGAAAGGCACTGATTATGTCCCTGCCAAGGTAGATGCAGCATTAAAATGGTCTGCCAGAGATCCATTATCTATGCTTCCTGTGGTTGTTGACAGTTCATGGCAGCTCATTGGGAAATCTACTAATGCAAGTCTTACAAAGCAAAATTCACTTCAACAAGCCAGTCTTGGTTTTGTGGCTGCAAAAGGGAGCTCACCAGTAAAGCAATCTTTGAAACGTACGTACAATGAACATGATGAGCCACAATCTTTGAGCAGGAAAAAGAGAAATATAACTCATGACAGCAGTTCCACTATCCTTGCACCCCGTGGCTTATGTTGGGATGAAATCAACTGGAGTTGTGCATATGATTCAATCTTTGTTATTCTGTACAATATGTGGGCAGAACATCCTGCAATTTGGACAACCAGATTTCAGTCAATTGGTAACATTTATCTGTCAATGCTTGTACAAGGGTTTAATATGATGGATCAACAATTGAGCTTTGAAAATGTAAGAAATGCAGTGAGAATGAAACTCCATGCAAAGGATCCACAGCAATTTCCCATGGGTGCTAATGGTACCAGTGTTGCTACACTATGTATGGAAATGTTGAAACCACAAGCTTGTATTGCATCCTCAAAGCTCATTTGCTCTCACTGTAACTATGAAGGACAAGAAAAAGATGACAACCTTGCCTATCTATTGCATGCTGATCCATCTGTTTCTGGCTCAACATCTGATTGGGTGCAAACCATTGCACACAATGTTAGAAATAAATGTCCACAATGCAATAGTTCAATGATGCGTACCATATACTATACAAAGACACCCGATTTGCTAGTATTGGAATACCCCAACATAAACATGATTACCAGCCATCAAATAACTGTAAATGTACATGAAAAGTCAGTAAATTTGTATCTAAGAGGTATTGTATATGCTGGAGGATATCATTTTACCTCTCGATTCATATCAAAAGCTGGAACAATTTGGTATCATGATGGTATGACAACTGGAGCAACATGTAAGCACAATGGCCATATGGGTATGATGTCAGATGATTATCTTAGCAAATATGACAATAAAATACTTGTACTAGCAATTTATGCACGAACATAATAATAATTTATATGGTTGGAAAGTTATTCATTGGATGGGAAAGTGGGACATTCAAATTTGTAAATTCATTTTGAATATCAAACTCTTAGGGATATCTTCTGGGTGGGAAAGTGGGCCATTAGATATAGAATTGTTAGAAATAAATTATATAATGTCATACAGTACAGTTTTTATTGATAATTGTTGGTATAGCACTGACAAATAATGATAGCAGTGGTGATATTTCAATGAAAGCCAGCGTAAACTGTTGTATAACTGACATTCAGTGCACCACAATGTCCATTGTCCAGTTAAAGACAAGTATAGCATTATGAAGTGTAAATAACATTGCTCAATCGCAGTAAGAATGCTTGATCAAAAAATTTTGGAAGTAATAAAGGACATGAAAGGAGTGAATAGAACCAAGAAGAACTCGTTCATGCCATGCTTGCAATGGCCCACTACCCCAAGTGTACCTTTTACTAAAGATTGCTTACAGGTTTTTATTCCCTCTAAATAAAAGTTTCTCAACAGAAAATATTGCTATCTGTTCTCTGTACAAAATATGTTTGAATTCAACATTCTTTCTAATAATTAACAACTAAATATTTGTTTCGTACATGTTTGTTTGTTTGGTATGTGTTTTGTAGCATGGAATGTTCTGGAAACAAGATCACGTTTGTATGTGTGCTGTTATTTGTAGGAGGCTTGTCGAACACAAACTTAACATTGTCAGCATTTTTTCACGACCACCATGTCTCGCCGTGTTGCAGCAAAGCAAGCTTCTTCCAAGTGGGTTCTCATGTCTTTAGATATCATGACTTTTCCAGTTTATTGACTTGTTATTTGTGGTACAATTAGAGCTATTTCTCGCCAACGAACGAGCAGGCAAATCAAGCGTGAACCCGTTTCCAGGTATTAACCGGTCTTCTTTCAATACAAGTCAATTGCTAACTCATCTTTTTGATAGTGACATGGATTTACTGTACGTTGAAATTATTATATACATCAGTTTATGACTTAACTTGGGGACAGTGCGGAATCAGACAATGATATCGTCAAGTATAGTTCCTTTCTTGTCCATTGTAACCATTCATCACTCATCACTCATCACTTTATAATGAAATAGAGAGATGTCATCAAAGATTAGTACGCCAACTCTTGCAAAATCTTCCAGATCCCTACGACGTTCCAAGAAACGCCCTGTGCCTGGTTCAGAATCAGAACAATCTGTTGTGGAGGAGATACCGTAAGTGCTACTATTTCTCATTCCAGAAGATTTATTAAACTTAGAATAGAGTCGTCAAACGTCAAAAGTCTTTGTGTGTCAACTTACTTGAATATGTGTGTTATAATACTGATTTGAGAATTTAGAAATACACAAAAGACCAACTCCAAAGCTGTTCCGTTGATTGATGATGTTGATGTATTTTCGTAAGCACATGTTCATATTATCCAACTTACTGATGGTTTATAAATATTAGGGTTAAATCTAAGGTCAAGCAACCGAAAGGGTATTTATAATTCATCTTTAGATTTCTTATTCATTATTAAAATCCCTTAGCCATCGGGCTCAGAAAATATTGATCGATGTCGATGCTGAAGAATCTGAAGGGTACGTAACATTTTTTTGTGTTTAATTCTAAAGTATGTGTTAAGATTCTATAAATAGTCTTGCCATTGATGATAATACGGTCCCTGACAATGTTTCCGAGGACATAGTATCTACCAAAGCGACTCATAAGAAGTACGTTTGATTCAAATCCAAGTAGTTTTTCTAATATTGGATTATAGGTCTGTTGATAATGACGGTGATGTTGTTGAGCATATCAAGTTAGTCTGTCGTGCAGTACTAGTAGTCTTTCTGTTACTCATTAAACTTTATAGTGCAAATGTCAAAGGAAGAAAGAAACAGTACGTCTTCTAATCCAGCTATGAAGTTCATGTTCTTAATTTACACAATATCAGAGCATATGTACAGGAAACTTCAAATATTACAGATGGATCTGAAGGCCAGGATGATGAAGCTACTACACGTTCTTCTGGAAAGAACGCCAAGTGGGTGCCTTGATGGTTTTATTTATTTTATCATTTTCTCATTTTATTTTAGAATTGTGGTTAAGAGCAAATTCAAGCCAGCGATCTCGAAGGAGATGATGGCTCAAATAGATGCTGAGAATAGGTCAGGCAACATATTTATCAATTATGATCGTCATTTTGATTTTGCTATAGAATGATAAAAGGCAAGAACAAAGTCAAAGAAGAGGTTGACAAACCTGTGTACTTTGAGGACCTCCCTGAAGCGTATGTGTTACTTATATAATGCCATATCAGTATCTAAATAGAAGCAGAAATGCGTTTATGAATCCATCTGCTGAGCAAGCTCCAGTGGACTGTGAAGTTACCAATCCAGAGCTGTTCGATCCGATGATTGCTGATTCTTATGCAAATCTTCCGCCTCTCCGGTATGTATATTAGTTATCATGTCATGTTATATCTCTCACCTTTGCTGTAGTGCTGGTGCTCTTGTTACGTCCAATAATGGTCCCAACCCTATGGGTCCATTTAGTTTGAGCCGTATTCCTGCTGCTTGTCCTGGTGTCAATATGAAGTGAGATTTGTTTGCAATTAAATTAACAATTGGCCACTCATCATGCCGTCAATATAGTGTTCTCATCAAGGCAATCACTTTTACTAAGGCGGGGATTTTCGTCAACCCCTCACGTGCAGCTCCATCTCTTATCAAGTCTGCCACCTCTGAGTCCATTCGAAGCACCAGATATGCTATTCAGGCAAATGCATCATATAGTTATCTCTACACCATCTTCACATCTGTTCTTGCGGTTAACTCTTCCAATTTGCTTGACACTGATCCTCAAGGAATGTTCCGCCAGATAACTGGTACTTTGGGCACTCAGGAGTGGGAGCGGTTCTGTGCTTTCTTTTGCATGGTTTTCAAAGCCGAAGAACTTCATGCTCAAATCTATGAGGATGCGATATCGATCAGCACTAGAGCCAGACCCAAGGACAGCACAGGTATATCATCATTAATTAATTTGCGTACGTTTGATTGCTGATTGACTTGTAGATCGGTCTCAACAAGGGTTCAGCCGTTTATTGTCCCGAGGCTCCCCTAGCAAATCACCCATTAAGGTTGCAGGATCATCCAAAGCTGGAGCGGTTAAAGGTGCTCTCAATTTTGATGATCACGGTTAGTTATCAATTTCTTTCAAGAATATTGGCTTTGGTTAACGAGTTGACATTTCCAAAAGTGCCTGTGTATGATGGAAGAATGGGCAACTTCAATATGGGTCGACTTCAATCTCTCAATGCGACCTTGAAACCTTGGACCGGTGATTTGGCTGGTACAATTTGCCTTGTTGGATATACGGCAAATACTTGGGTCGGCAAAGAACAGTCCACGCAATTGTCTCTCAATGTGCAATAGGTTGTCGTTCTTGCTTTGTGCGATGAGTGATATCAATTTCATACTTCAATGGACAACCGAATATATTTTTCACGACTTTTTTGACTGGTTTTTGAATACCCTGTACGTACTTGTACGTAGTTTTTCTTATACAATCAATAGCAGGCCTATATTTGTCATTATTTGATTACAAATTGTTAACTTTCCCATAATTTGAACTTGGTTGCGATACATCATCTGCTACTGCATATCATGCTTGCCTACTGTGTTGTGTTTCTAGTGCTCCTGCTCTCCTCTGTTCTCTTCAGTCTTTTGGTTTGTTTGCAATGTCTTTTCTGAACATACATGGATACTGACTTTACCTTTGATCTGTTTTGCACGGTAGGCTGGTTCAATTGTGCGGCATCAAATTGATAATTTAGATGTTTTCACAAGTACGCGTTGAAATTGAAACATTATCATTTATTAATAATCATACATAGATGCCAATGCATCAATAAGTACGTAAACTGTTTTGCAAAGACCGGTTGATTGCTCTAACCTATGATCAACATAACAGAACTGTCTAGTGGCCTTGTCCACAAGATACAAGGCTGGATGTTATATTATCATCCTGATACATCCCAGGATACAGTCTTTTCTTATTGTTCTGCTTATACACGACAGAACTTGAGTTTAAGGACACAAATATCTTCTTATCGTCTTGCTTATGTGTCCCAAGACAGAGTGTTGAATTATTTTCCTGACAAACTCCAGGATATGGTGTTCTCTTATTGTTCTGATTATACACCACAGAACTTGAGTTCAAGGACACAAATATCCTCATATCATCTTGCTCATGTGTCCCAAGACATGTTTTTATATCATTATCCTGACACATCCCACAACATGGTGTTTTTTGATTGTTCTGTTTATTCACCACAGAACTTGAGTTCAAGAACACAGATATCCTCTCATCATTTTGCTTATGTATTTCAAAGCAACATATTATCCTATCATAATAATATATCTCAGGATATAGTGCATTTTTATTATTCTAAGTATGCATTCATAGTTAATTACTGTTCTTTTTATAACATCTCAAGCCTAACGGACAAAACAAAACAAGATCCTTTCCACTCAAATTATATTAGTTCAAGCCAGTGGTTTTCAACAGCCAATACACAGCGATCTTTTATTATTGAATTTTACATACGATTTCTTCTATATATTAATGCATCTGTGCATAACTTATTATTTATACATGAAATAATCTACAAAAAGTGTCAAAGAATACATGTGACTCTAATGCAAAACATGTATGCAGCACATGATTTTTCCATATATATACAAAGATATCGAACATTAATACTATCCAGTATATTGTTTATCATTCACATATTTCTTGTATATTATTTGCAATATGTTATATGTATTAATGCTTTGAAATATCATACTACATTAGATAAATATTACAACAATATTGTCAAGGATAACAGGGATTTGCATGAAATTATTGGTGGTGGTTCAAAATTATTCCAACTTAATGAACTTTCTCCGTATTTATCAAATACCATAATGTATTCTACCAATGTGAAATTCAGATTCAGAGAATATATAGAACAATCAGAAACAAAGTGTGATACATTAAATGCAGTTACATGTTCTGTTCCATGGGAGGTCTTATTACCACTGCTAACAATAGATCAATTAAAGTTTGTTGCAGCAACTCATAATATTATCACATATGCTAGATCTCGTAGTGTAGATATTCAGACCTCTATCAAGAGTCATATCTGTACAAATTGTGCTCAATATCTATCTGTATTTGATGTTATTGATATTGATATTCTAAATCATGAATCAAAGATGGCTAATACAAGAGCAGTGAAACAATATCAAAGCCAGAAAAATGTTGAATATAAAGCAAAAAATTTATATTCAGTGACTAAATTGTTGGAATTGGTAACGTCGTACATTTACTCATTGACTATGTTATTCGGTTGTATATGCGTTTATCTGATCTTATCAGATAAATACTCTCAAGGACTATCTTCGTATGTAATATTCATTACTCATCGGAGAGTATCCGGGTCTGCCCGTGAGGGGCTTCTGCCATTGGCTAGTTTACATCATTAGTCATCGTTGTAGTCTAGTATATATACTCGGTATCCGATGTAGTAGACACTCCATCGGATTATTACAAGTTCGTATCAGACCTCTACCACAGTCTCTCAGTTAGAATCATTCGTTTAGCGAAGATTCTTTGAGTGTTAGCTAACGCTACCATCGACCGTATAATCCGCATTCTAACATAATCCGATACAACCTGCTCCGGTCCCTGTGCTATGTCTTCTACCTCGTCCTCACGATCGTCTGGCTCCCGTGCCTCTCGACCCTCTGTACCGTCGTACGACTCAGCGCAAGAAGCCGAGCAAGACGTTATGCTCGAACTTGGGCGCGATCCGGCAAATCGATCCGCAGATGCTCTCTTCACGTATTTCCATTCGATTTTCCTCATCTTCATCGCCTACGTTCGTCTCCTTTCGCAACAACTTGGACAGAGACTCACGTCTATCGAACTCGCGCTTGAAAGGCGCGTTGATGCTACCGACAACGTCGTGTCCCTCCTCGATTCGAAAGTCAAGGCGCAGGATGCCAAGCTCGCGACCGCAGTTCGCACTGCTCTCGCTGCCTCTGCTCCTACGCCCTCCGGTGCCTCAGCCTCTGGTTCATCGACTCCATCGACAACTACGCAACGCACCGCTACTCGTGGCCAGTCGGCACCGTCTACCGCCGCCACACAAGGCTCATCTGGACGCTTACTCAAGTGCTCCAAGTGTCACGCCCGCGGTCATCACGCTGATGACTGCCGTTCCTCGAACCCTGCTGCCGTACGTCGCCGAGTTTCACAGAATAAGAAGTTGAGGGGAGGTCAGCGTTTTGATGCTTCAGCACTTACCCCGTCCAACCTCTCCCTTCTCCCCTCGCTCCCCTCGGCAGCACCTACTCTTTATGCGCCGCCAACAACCTACGTACCGGGCCCCGCTCCAACTGTCATCGCGGAGGCCGCCGAGCTTCGTCGGCGCATAGCGCAATCCAACCGCGACAGGCGCCGCAACCGTGCGCGCACCTCGACCCCCACCTCCTCGTCTAAGTAGTGATGGATGTACTCCGTTAAGGGGAGGTGTTGGAATTGGTAACGTCGTACATTTACTCATTGACTATGTTATTCGGTTGTATATGCGTTTATCTGATCTTATCAGATAAATACTCTCAAGGACTATCTTCGTATGTAATATTCATTACTCATCGGAGAGTATCCGGGTCTGCCCGTGAGGGGCTTCTGCCATTGGCTAGTTTACATCATTAGTCATCGTTGTAGTCTAGTATATATACTCGGTATCCGATGTAGTAGACACTCCATCGGATTATTACAAGTTCGTATCAGACCTCTACCACAGTCTCTCAGTTAGAATCATTCGTTTAGCGAAGATTCTTTGAGTGTTAGCTAACGCTACCATCGACCGTATAATCCGCATTCTAACATAAATATCAACAGAAAAAAGGTAATGCATATAAAGTAAATCATGCAAAATCAAATCAAAAGTATAAAAACAAAAACAAAAATAAAGATTTGTTTCCACCTTCTTCTCTCACATCCGCACTACAACATACAATCATTGCCAATGCATGTCAAGATATGTCACCTGATCAGATATCAGAATCAGGATGTACTGTATGTGGTCAATTGACACCAATGAAAGATTTATTAAAACTCTCTGATGTCAACATAGATTTGAAAATATTGAAAAATCCAGATGCGACACAATCAGAGCGGTTTACTGCTACAGATTCCATCAAAGGCTTGGATGGTCCTGTGTTAATTAAACAGTTGCACAATATATGCATGAGTTGCCATAAATCTTTGATAAACAACAAAGTCCCGATATTGTCATTAGCAAATGGAAAATGGTTGGGAGATGTTCCAATACAGTTAAAAGATTTATCATTTGCAGAACAGTTGCTGGTTGCAAGAGTAAGACACAATCGTTGTATTGTGAGAGTATCTTCAGGAATGCATAAAATGAGAGCGAATGCGATCACATTTGCTAATCCTATTCCCAAAGTATATGATATTCTACCTCCACCCATTGAGGACTTGGATGAAGTGTTAGCATTTATTTATACAGGGCCATGTAAGCTTACTAAATCAGACTTTGAGAGAACACCTCTTCTTGTAAGAAGAAACAAAGTTAAAGCTGCATTGGAATGGTTAAAGTTGAATCATTGTGATTATTACGATCTGGAAATATCACAGAGAAATCTTGATCAGTATCCAGAAAATGGCCCACCAGTTGTAGTAGATTATCATCAATCATTTACAAACAAAAATCCAGAGTCAACAGCTATTAACGACATTGAAGAAGAAGAAGGTGTTGAATCAGGACAATGTCCATTTGTGGTTCATGGGCTGACCGGTGAAGAATATTCCAACAAGAGTGCCAAAGCTCTCAAAGCTGTTGCAATAAAACATTTAACTTCAAATCAAAAGATTCTGGCTGTTGGTCATGCAGCTTATCCTGAATCCATCTACAGCAATCCACAGTTATTTCCTCAAATGATGCCCTGGCTGTTTCCATATGGTCTTGGTGGAATAGGCAATGCCTATCAACAGGGAGAACTATCAGATATTAGGCACAAAAGACATTTGCTTATGTATTATGACAAAAGATTTCAAAAAGATCCATATTTTCCATTGATTGCATTCAATCATGAACAGATAAAACAATGCACTACAGCAGGGTATCTATTGGCAGAAAAGTCAAAATTCCAAGAAATTTCTAACAGATTGTTGGATGTTGATGTTCATACACTGGCTGACATTTCTAAAAGAATGGAAAATGGTGATAAGGTAATACCAGACACAGATGAGGAGAAATTGTGTTTTAAACTTATTAATGACATTGATCATGTTGGAGGTGGGGTGAAGGGATCTGTTACTAGCAAAAAATATATGCGTAATGAAATTTGGTCTTTAATTTCATTTGTTGGTGCACCATCTTGGTTTATTACATTTGCTCCAGCTGACAACAAACATCCGATATCATTATATTTTGCAGACACTAAAGAAACATTTAATCCTGTTCTAAGAGATTACAATGAAAGATATCGGTTAATTGCTCATAATCCAGTGGCTGGTGCAAGGTTTTTTCATTTTATGACACAATTATTCATTAAGCATATACTTGGTGTTGGAGAAAGTCATCCAGGAATCTATGGTGATACAAAAGCATATTATGGGACAGTTGAACAACAAGGACGGTTGACATTGCATATGCATATGCTCTTGTGGCTTAAAGGGGCATTATCACCACAACAAATCAGAGACAAAATAATGGATCCAACCTCTGATTTTCAACAAAGATTGGTGGAGTACCTTGAGAGTGTTCATATTGGAGAGTTTATCACTGGATCCATGGCTGATGTCAAAGCCAAAGTTGAAGAAAACAGTCATGATGATGATTACAAAGATCCAACTCAGACATTACCAGAAGCACCTCCACCTATGTGCAATAAGCTGGATCATGTTTGTAATGATCATTGTTCCAATAAATCACGACTTCATGCCTGGTGGAATAAATTTTCCAGTACAGTTGATGATTTGATTATGCGGTCCAATATACATAACTGTGGTAGAAATATGTTAACTGGTGAAAAGGCTAACAAAAAAGATAGACCAACATGTATGAATAAACATGGAAAATGCAAAGCTAGATTTCCAAGACAAACCTTTGAACAGACTCAAGTTGATCCTAAATCAGGAGCTTTGAACATGAAAAAAGGCGAAGCTTGGATCAATACATTGACACCATGCATAACATATTTACTTCGATGCAACTCAGATGTAACAAGTCTTCTTTCAGGTACTGCTATCAAAGCTATAGTTGCATATGTGACTGATTATGTTACAAAACCTGGTCTGAAAACATACAGTATCTTTGACTCCATCAGAAGTGTTTTCACTAAAAATTCTGAAATGCTGGGTGGATCTATGAAACAAAAAGACAAAGCTAGACGTTTGATAATACAGATAATCAATTCATTGACATCAAAAATGGAAATAGGTGGTCCAATGGCATCTTTGTATCTGTTAGGTAATCCAGATCACTATACAAGTCACAAGTTTGTAACAGTATACTGGAAAAGTTATGTGAGAGAAACAATGAATGTGTTCAAATCTGACAAGGATTCTGCTGAAAACAGTGAAACAGACAAGGTTCTCTTGCAAAAAAACCAAAATCAATATGTTGGCTTTTCTGCAGTTCATGATTACATTTATAGGCCAGATATTTATAATATTACATGCTTGTATGAATGGATACAAAAGGCAAGACGAGTAAAAATACCTACTCCAACACAGAAAACCAATCCTGCACAAACCAGTGATGATGAGCTGGACTTGATTGATTCAAATGAACAATACAAAGCAACAGCTGAATACAATTTCATCTTACCAGACAACATTGATGTTAATATAGATGATGAGCTCAATCTGGGAAATAATAAGTACAGAGTTGACAGTTGCCATGAAAATAGTGATGACAGTAGCAGTTATGATAGCAATACTGATTCAAGTGTGTCTATTATTGCTGATGAAGATGGAAATGATATTTCTGAAGAGAACAGTGATAATACCAGTGATGTTGATGGATGCTCAAAGTCAATTGGTTCTGAAGACACAGACGATAAACATGCTGATAAATATTTTTCGTTGGCTCATCCATTACATGGATCACATTGGATAGAATATCATCCATCATATAAAAAAGTTGTACCTAACTTTGTAGGAGGTTCACTTCCAAGAAGAGATCGAGGAGACAGAGAGTACTACTGTGCCACCATGTTGACTTTATTCAAGCCCTGGAGAACAGGTCATGATCTCAAAAATGACAATCAATCATGGGATGAAGCATTCACAGATTACAAATTCACACCAAGTCAAATGCAAATAATGGATCACTTTAACATTAGATATGAATGCAATGATGCTCGAGATGATTATTCAGCTCAGCTAAAACAGAATGATGGTACAACTGGCATATTTCATTCTTGGATGACATCAGATGTAATAAATGACACGGATGAAAATGAGATTGGCTCTGGTGATGATTTTGGTGATGATGAAGGCATTGAAAATGAGGATTATGGATTAAATAAATACTCCACCCTTGGTTCAAAAGGACGATTAATCAAAGCCCAAATGGATGCCACTGAGGATAGTGTAAGAAATGCTGGCTGGCTAGAGACCAGTCCTGATGGCATTAATACAATTGATACCGCTCCACTCACACCTGAAATTGTACAGCCTGGTGGTAAATGGAAAACAGCTGTTCAAGATAAAAGACAAGAAATCATTGCTGATAGAAATGCACGTGTTGCCGATGCTGAACATACTAAAACAACTCATGCTTCTGGTGTTGTTGAAAATGAAGTCAAAATTGTTGACCAATCATATTTGAGACACAATTTCAAAGCAAAGATGCAAGCAGCTCAGGAATTGATAGATGGCACAGTTGATCTTTTCAAACTAAATACAGAACAACAAAGAGCATTTAGAATTGTTGCCAATCACACCGTGACTTTAAATTCAGATCAGCTAAAAATGTACTTAGGTGGCATGGGTGGAACTGGCAAAAGTCAAGTGATTAAAGCACTCAAGCATTTGTTTCAACAAAGACATGAATCACATCGTCTTGTCATACTGGGTCCAACTGGCACATCAGCAGCATTATTGGGTGGTTCCACTTATCATTCATTCTTGGGAATCCGCATGAACAGTGAGACTGGTAATCAAAGTGTAACAATTGCACAAGTAAAAGCAAGATTGGAGGGAATTGATTATATTTTCATAGATGAAGTATCTATGCTGTCATGCCATGAATTATACAAAATCAGTTCACAGCTTGCCAAAGCTCTTAATGTATTTGACATGCCATTTGGAGGCATCAATATGATTTTTGCTGGAGACTTTGCACAATTGCCACCAGTAGGAGGTGCATCATTGTATAGTGGATCAGTAGGAACACAAGTAGACTCTGGCCTGAAGCCACATTATCAAGAAGCAGCTATTGGCAAGGCACTGTGGCATCAGATAACCACTGTTGTGATTTTGAGAGAAAATATGCGTCAAAAAACACAAACACCTGAAGATGCATCATTGCGAACTGCCCTGGTAAATATGCGGTATGGAGCATGCACTCCTGAAGACATCAGATTTTTGAGAAAGAAAATTGCTGGCAAACGTCCAGATCAGCCAAATGTAGCTGCAAAAAATTTCAGAAATGTTGCCATTATCTGTGGAGTGCACTCTCAGAAAGACAGAATCAACCAGCTTGGATGTGAGCGTTTTGCAGAAGATACAAATCAAAAGTTGACCAACTTCTACTCAACGGACAAATGGGGCAAAGAAAGTGACCCAGCAAAGAAAACTAAATGGGGGAAATCCAAAGCAGCTTCAAAGACTATACACAAGTCAAATCAGATTGATTTTGATGAGCAACTTGAGATTTGGAAACTCAACCATGGCGCAACTGAACATTTTCCTGGCAAGCTTTCATTGTGCCATGGTATGCCTGTTATGATCAGAAACAATGATGCAACAGAATTATGTATCACTAAAGGCCAAGAAGGGTTTGTTGTTGGCTGGCAATCAATGAAGGGCCCATATGATAAATGTGTTCTAGATACACTTTTTGTGGAATTGGATAATCCACCACAGTTGATTCAAATACCAGGTCTACCAGATAATGTTGTTCCAATTGTGAAGAATACAAAGACAATTCAATGTCTGTTCCCAAGTGATCTCAAAGAATCTGTTGAAAGACAACAGGTGTGGGTCCTGCCCAACTTTGCTATGACAGCTCATGCATCTCAGGGCAAAACCCGCCCTTACAATGTTGTACATTTAAACAGCTGCTTTTCACACATGTCCTATTATACAGCTCTGTCCAGAAGTGCAAGTGCAGCAGGCACCATTATTATCCAAGGCTTTGACCCCAATGTAATCAGATTACAAGAGGTTGCAGTGGCTATCTCAGACAAGAATTCAGAGAACAGGAAATATTGGATGATATCACAAGACTGCGATATGAAGAACAACTACCTGACCACTTGAATGGACAACTCCGCAATACATTGATTCGTCAATATCAAATATGGAAAGGCACTGATTATGTCCCTGCCAAGGTAGATGCAGCATTAAAATGGTCTGCCAGAGATCCATTATCTATGCTTCCTGTGGTTGTTGACAGTTCATGGCAGCTCATTGGGAAATCTACTAATGCAAGTCTTACAAAGCAAAATTCACTTCAACAAGCCAGTCTTGGTTTTGTGGCTGCAAAAGGGAGCTCACCAGTAAAGCAATCTTTGAAACGTACGTACAATGAACATGATGAGCCACAATCTTTGAGCAGGAAAAAGAGAAATATAACTCATGACAGCAGTTCCACTATCCTTGCACCCCGTGGCTTATGTTGGGATGAAATCAACTGGAGTTGTGCATATGATTCAATCTTTGTTATTCTGTACAATATGTGGGCAGAACATCCTGCAATTTGGACAACCAGATTTCAGTCAATTGGTAACATTTATCTGTCAATGCTTGTACAAGGGTTTAATATGATGGATCAACAATTGAGCTTTGAAAATGTAAGAAATGCAGTGAGAATGAAACTCCATGCAAAGGATCCACAGCAATTTCCCATGGGTGCTAATGGTACCAGTGTTGCTACACTATGTATGGAAATGTTGAAACCACAAGCTTGTATTGCATCCTCAAAGCTCATTTGCTCTCACTGTAACTATGAAGGACAAGAAAAAGATGACAACCTTGCCTATCTATTGCATGCTGATCCATCTGTTTCTGGCTCAACATCTGATTGGGTGCAAACCATTGCACACAATGTTAGAAATAAATGTCCACAATGCAATAGTTCAATGATGCGTACCATATACTATACAAAGACACCCGATTTGCTAGTATTGGAATACCCCAACATAAACATGATTACCAGCCATCAAATAACTGTAAATGTACATGAAAAGTCAGTAAATTTGTATCTAAGAGGTATTGTATATGCTGGAGGATATCATTTTACCTCTCGATTCATATCAAAAGCTGGAACAATTTGGTATCATGATGGTATGACAACTGGAGCAACATGTAAGCACAATGGCCATATGGGTATGATGTCAGATGATTATCTTAGCAAATATGACAATAAAATACTTGTACTAGCAATTTATGCACGAACATAATAATAATTTATATGGTTGGAAAGTTATTCATTGGATGGGAAAGTGGGACATTCAAATTTGTAAATTCATTTTGAATATCAAACTCTTAGGGATATCTTCTGGGTGGGAAAGTGGGCCATTAGATATAGAATTGTTAGAAATAAATTATATAATGTCATACAGTACAGTTTTTATTGATAATTGTTGGTATAGCACTGACAAATAATGATAGCAGTGGTGATATTTCAATGAAAGCCAGCGTAAACTGTTGTATAACTGACATTCAGTGCACCACAATGTCCATTGTCCAGTTAAAGACAAGTATAGCATTATGAAGTGTAAATAACATTGCTCAATCGCAGTAAGAATGCTTGATCAAAAAATTTTGGAAGTAATAAAGGACATGAAAGGAGTGAATAGAACCAAGAAGAACTCGTTCATGCCATGCTTGCAATGGCCCACTACCCCAAGTGTACCTTTTACTAAAGATTGCTTACAGGTTTTTATTCCCTCTAAATAAAAGTTTCTCAACAGAAAATATTGCTATCTGTTCTCTGTACAAAATATGTTTGAATTCAACATTCTTTCTAATAATTAACAACTAAATATTTGTTTCGTACATGTTTGTTTGTTTGGTATGTGTTTTGTAGCATGGAATGTTCTGGAAACAAGATCACGTTTGTATGTGTGCTGTTATTTGTAGGAGGCTTGTCGAACACAAACTTAACATTGTCAGCATTTTTTCACGACCACCATGTCTCGCCGTGTTGCAGCAAAGCAAGCTTCTTCCAAGTGGGTTCTCATGTCTTTAGATATCATGACTTTTCCAGTTTATTGACTTGTTATTTGTGGTACAATTAGAGCTATTTCTCGCCAACGAACGAGCAGGCAAATCAAGCGTGAACCCGTTTCCAGGTATTAACCGGTCTTCTTTCAATACAAGTCAATTGCTAACTCATCTTTTTGATAGTGACATGGATTTACTGTACGTTGAAATTATTATATACATCAGTTTATGACTTAACTTGGGGACAGTGCGGAATCAGACAATGATATCGTCAAGTATAGTTCCTTTCTTGTCCATTGTAACCATTCATCACTCATCACTCATCACTTTATAATGAAATAGAGAGATGTCATCAAAGATTAGTACGCCAACTCTTGCAAAATCTTCCAGATCCCTACGACGTTCCAAGAAACGCCCTGTGCCTGGTTCAGAATCAGAACAATCTGTTGTGGAGGAGATACCGTAAGTGCTACTATTTCTCATTCCAGAAGATTTATTAAACTTAGAATAGAGTCGTCAAACGTCAAAAGTCTTTGTGTGTCAACTTACTTGAATATGTGTGTTATAATACTGATTTGAGAATTTAGAAATACACAAAAGACCAACTCCAAAGCTGTTCCGTTGATTGATGATGTTGATGTATTTTCGTAAGCACATGTTCATATTATCCAACTTACTGATGGTTTATAAATATTAGGGTTAAATCTAAGGTCAAGCAACCGAAAGGGTATTTATAATTCATCTTTAGATTTCTTATTCATTATTAAAATCCCTTAGCCATCGGGCTCAGAAAATATTGATCGATGTCGATGCTGAAGAATCTGAAGGGTACGTAACATTTTTTTGTGTTTAATTCTAAAGTATGTGTTAAGATTCTATAAATAGTCTTGCCATTGATGATAATACGGTCCCTGACAATGTTTCCGAGGACATAGTATCTACCAAAGCGACTCATAAGAAGTACGTTTGATTCAAATCCAAGTAGTTTTTCTAATATTGGATTATAGGTCTGTTGATAATGACGGTGATGTTGTTGAGCATATCAAGTTAGTCTGTCGTGCAGTACTAGTAGTCTTTCTGTTACTCATTAAACTTTATAGTGCAAATGTCAAAGGAAGAAAGAAACAGTACGTCTTCTAATCCAGCTATGAAGTTCATGTTCTTAATTTACACAATATCAGAGCATATGTACAGGAAACTTCAAATATTACAGATGGATCTGAAGGCCAGGATGATGAAGCTACTACACGTTCTTCTGGAAAGAACGCCAAGTGGGTGCCTTGATGGTTTTATTTATTTTATCATTTTCTCATTTTATTTTAGAATTGTGGTTAAGAGCAAATTCAAGCCAGCGATCTCGAAGGAGATGATGGCTCAAATAGATGCTGAGAATAGGTCAGGCAACATATTTATCAATTATGATCGTCATTTTGATTTTGCTATAGAATGATAAAAGGCAAGAACAAAGTCAAAGAAGAGGTTGACAAACCTGTGTACTTTGAGGACCTCCCTGAAGCGTATGTGTTACTTATATAATGCCATATCAGTATCTAAATAGAAGCAGAAATGCGTTTATGAATCCATCTGCTGAGCAAGCTCCAGTGGACTGTGAAGTTACCAATCCAGAGCTGTTCGATCCGATGATTGCTGATTCTTATGCAAATCTTCCGCCTCTCCGGTATGTATATTAGTTATCATGTCATGTTATATCTCTCACCTTTGCTGTAGTGCTGGTGCTCTTGTTACGTCCAATAATGGTCCCAACCCTATGGGTCCATTTAGTTTGAGCCGTATTCCTGCTGCTTGTCCTGGTGTCAATATGAAGTGAGATTTGTTTGCAATTAAATTAACAATTGGCCACTCATCATGCCGTCAATATAGTGTTCTCATCAAGGCAATCACTTTTACTAAGGCGGGGATTTTCGTCAACCCCTCACGTGCAGCTCCATCTCTTATCAAGTCTGCCACCTCTGAGTCCATTCGAAGCACCAGATATGCTATTCAGGCAAATGCATCATATAGTTATCTCTACACCATCTTCACATCTGTTCTTGCGGTTAACTCTTCCAATTTGCTTGACACTGATCCTCAAGGAATGTTCCGCCAGATAACTGGTACTTTGGGCACTCAGGAGTGGGAGCGGTTCTGTGCTTTCTTTTGCATGGTTTTCAAAGCCGAAGAACTTCATGCTCAAATCTATGAGGATGCGATATCGATCAGCACTAGAGCCAGACCCAAGGACAGCACAGGTATATCATCATTAATTAATTTGCGTACGTTTGATTGCTGATTGACTTGTAGATCGGTCTCAACAAGGGTTCAGCCGTTTATTGTCCCGAGGCTCCCCTAGCAAATCACCCATTAAGGTTGCAGGATCATCCAAAGCTGGAGCGGTTAAAGGTGCTCTCAATTTTGATGATCACGGTTAGTTATCAATTTCTTTCAAGAATATTGGCTTTGGTTAACGAGTTGACATTTCCAAAAGTGCCTGTGTATGATGGAAGAATGGGCAACTTCAATATGGGTCGACTTCAATCTCTCAATGCGACCTTGAAACCTTGGACCGGTGATTTGGCTGGTACAATTTGCCTTGTTGGATATACGGCAAATACTTGGGTCGGCAAAGAACAGTCCACGCAATTGTCTCTCAATGTGCAATAGGTTGTCGTTCTTGCTTTGTGCGATGAGTGATATCAATTTCATACTTCAATGGACAACCGAATATATTTTTCACGACTTTTTTGACTGGTTTTTGAATACCCTGTACGTACTTGTACGTAGTTTTTCTTATACAATCAATAGCAGGCCTATATTTGTCATTATTTGATTACAAATTGTTAACTTTCCCATAATTTGAACTTGGTTGCGATACATCATCTGCTACTGCATATCATGCTTGCCTACTGTGTTGTGTTTCTAGTGCTCCTGCTCTCCTCTGTTCTCTTCAGTCTTTTGGTTTGTTTGCAATGTCTTTTCTGAACATACATGGATACTGACTTTACCTTTGATCTGTTTTGCACGGTAGGCTGGTTCAATTGTGCGGCATCAAATTGATAATTTAGATGTTTTCACAAGTACGCGTTGAAATTGAAACATTATCATTTATTAATAATCATACATAGATGCCAATGCATCAATAAGTACGTAAACTGTTTTGCAAAGACCGGTTGATTGCTCTAACCTATGATCAACATAACAGAACTGTCTAGTGGCCTTGTCCACAAGATACAAGGCTGGATGTTATATTATCATCCTGATACATCCCAGGATACAGTCTTTTCTTATTGTTCTGCTTATACACGACAGAACTTGAGTTTAAGGACACAAATATCTTCTTATCGTCTTGCTTATGTGTCCCAAGACAGAGTGTTGAATTATTTTCCTGACAAACTCCAGGATATGGTGTTCTCTTATTGTTCTGATTATACACCACAGAACTTGAGTTCAAGGACACAAATATCCTCATATCATCTTGCTCATGTGTCCCAAGACATGCTTTTATATCATTATCCTGACACATCCCACAACATGGTGTTTTTTGATTGTTCTGTTTATTCACCACAGAACTTGAGTTCAAGAACACAGATATCCTCTCATCATTTTGCTTATGTATTTCAAAGCAACATATTATCCTATCATAATAATATATCTCAGGATATAGTGCATTTTTATTATTCTAAGTATGCATTCATAGTTAATTACTGTTCTTTTTATAACATCTCAAGCCTAACGGACAAAACAAAACAAGATCCTTTCCACTCAAATTATATTAGTTCAAGCCAGTGGTTTTCAACAGCCAATACACAGCGATCTTTTATTATTGAATTTTACATACGATTTCTTCTATATATTAATGCATCTGTGCATAACTTATTATTTATACATGAAATAATCTACAAAAAGTGTCAAAGAATACATGTGACTCTAATGCAAAACATGTATGCAGCACATGATTTTTCCATATATATACAAAGATATCGAACATTAATACTATCCAGTATATTGTTTATCATTCACATATTTCTTGTATATTATTTGCAATATGTTATATGTATTAATGCTTTGAAATATCATACTACATTAGATAAATATTACAACAATATTGTCAAGGATAACAGGGATTTGCATGAAATTATTGGTGGTGGTTCAAAATTATTCCAACTTAATGAACTTTCTCCGTATTTATCAAATACCATAATGTATTCTACCAATGTGAAATTCAGATTCAGAGAATATATAGAACAATCAGAAACAAAGTGTGATACATTAAATGCAGTTACATGTTCTGTTCCATGGGAGGTCTTATTACCACTGCTAACAATAGATCAATTAAAGTTTGTTGCAGCAACTCATAATATTATCACATATGCTAGATCTCGTAGTGTAGATATTCAGACCTCTATCAAGAGTCATATCTGTACAAATTGTGCTCAATATCTATCTGTATTTGATGTTATTGATATTGATATTCTAAATCATGAATCAAAGATGGCTAATACAAGAGCAGTGAAACAATATCAAAGCCAGAAAAATGTTGAATATAAAGCAAAAAATTTATATTCAGTGACTAAATTGTTGGAATTGGTAACGTCGTACATTTACTCATTGACTATGTTATTCGGTTGTATATGCGTTTATCTGATCTTATCAGATAAATACTCTCAAGGACTATCTTCGTATGTAATATTCATTACTCATCGGAGAGTATCCGGGTCTGCCCGTGAGGGGCTTCTGCCATTGGCTAGTTTACATCATTAGTCATCGTTGTAGTCTAGTATATATACTCGGTATCCGATGTAGTAGACACTCCATCGGATTATTACAAGTTCGTATCAGACCTCTACCACAGTCTCTCAGTTAGAATCATTCGTTTAGCGAAGATTCTTTGAGTGTTAGCTAACGCTACCATCGACCGTATAATCCGCATTCTAACATAATCCGATACAACCTGCTCCGGTCCCTGTGCTATGTCTTCTACCTCGTCCTCACGATCGTCTGGCTCCCGTGCCTCTCGACCCTCTGTACCGTCGTACGACTCAGCGCAAGAAGCCGAGCAAGACGTTATGCTCGAACTTGGGCGCGATCCGGCAAATCGATCCGCAGATGCTCTCTTCACGTATTTCCATTCGATTTTCCTCATCTTCATCGCCTACGTTCGTCTCCTTTCGCAACAACTTGGACAGAGACTCACGTCTATCGAACTCGCGCTTGAAAGGCGCGTTGATGCTACCGACAACGTCGTGTCCCTCCTCGATTCGAAAGTCAAGGCGCAGGATGCCAAGCTCGCGACCGCAGTTCGCACTGCTCTCGCTGCCTCTGCTCCTACGCCCTCCGGTGCCTCAGCCTCTGGTTCATCGACTCCATCGACAACTACGCAACGCACCGCTACTCGTGGCCAGTCGGCACCGTCTACCGCCGCCACACAAGGCTCATCTGGACGCTTACTCAAGTGCTCCAAGTGTCACGCCCGCGGTCATCACGCTGATGACTGCCGTTCCTCGAACCCTGCTGCCGTACGTCGCCGAGTTTCACAGAATAAGAAGTTGAGGGGAGGTCAGCGTTTTGATGCTTCAGCACTTACCCCGTCCAACCTCTCCCTTCTCCCCTCGCTCCCCTCGGCAGCACCTACTCTTTATGCGCCGCCAACAACCTACGTACCGGGCCCCGCTCCAACTGTCATCGCGGAGGCCGCCGAGCTTCGTCGGCGCATAGCGCAATCCAACCGCGACAGGCGCCGCAACCGTGCGCGCACCTCGACCCCCACCTCCTCGTCTAAGTAGTGATGGATGTACTCCGTTAAGGGGAGGTGTTGGAATTGGTAACGTCGTACATTTACTCATTGACTATGTTATTCGGTTGTATATGCGTTTATCTGATCTTATCAGATAAATACTCTCAAGGACTATCTTCGTATGTAATATTCATTACTCATCGGAGAGTATCCGGGTCTGCCCGTGAGGGGCTTCTGCCATTGGCTAGTTTACATCATTAGTCATCGTTGTAGTCTAGTATATATACTCGGTATCCGATGTAGTAGACACTCCATCGGATTATTACAAGTTCGTATCAGACCTCTACCACAGTCTCTCAGTTAGAATCATTCGTTTAGCGAAGATTCTTTGAGTGTTAGCTAACGCTACCATCGACCGTATAATCCGCATTCTAACATAAATATCAACAGAAAAAAGGTAATGCATATAAAGTAAATCATGCAAAATCAAATCAAAAGTATAAAAACAAAAACAAAAATAAAGATTTGTTTCCACCTTCTTCTCTCACATCCGCACTACAACATACAATCATTGCCAATGCATGTCAAGATATGTCACCTGATCAGATATCAGAATCAGGATGTACTGTATGTGGTCAATTGACACCAATGAAAGATTTATTAAAACTCTCTGATGTCAACATAGATTTGAAAATATTGAAAAATCCAGATGCGACACAATCAGAGCGGTTTACTGCTACAGATTCCATCAAAGGCTTGGATGGTCCTGTGTTAATTAAACAGTTGCACAATATATGCATGAGTTGCCATAAATCTTTGATAAACAACAAAGTCCCGATATTGTCATTAGCAAATGGAAAATGGTTGGGAGATGTTCCAATACAGTTAAAAGATTTATCATTTGCAGAACAGTTGCTGGTTGCAAGAGTAAGACACAATCGTTGTATTGTGAGAGTATCTTCAGGAATGCATAAAATGAGAGCGAATGCGATCACATTTGCTAATCCTATTCCCAAAGTATATGATATTCTACCTCCACCCATTGAGGACTTGGATGAAGTGTTAGCATTTATTTATACAGGGCCATGTAAGCTTACTAAATCAGACTTTGAGAGAACACCTCTTCTTGTAAGAAGAAACAAAGTTAAAGCTGCATTGGAATGGTTAAAGTTGAATCATTGTGATTATTACGATCTGGAAATATCACAGAGAAATCTTGATCAGTATCCAGAAAATGGCCCACCAGTTGTAGTAGATTATCATCAATCATTTACAAACAAAAATCCAGAGTCAACAGCTATTAACGACATTGAAGAAGAAGAAGGTGTTGAATCAGGACAATGTCCATTTGTGGTTCATGGGCTGACCGGTGAAGAATATTCCAACAAGAGTGCCAAAGCTCTCAAAGCTGTTGCAATAAAACATTTAACTTCAAATCAAAAGATTCTGGCTGTTGGTCATGCAGCTTATCCTGAATCCATCTACAGCAATCCACAGTTATTTCCTCAAATGATGCCCTGGCTGTTTCCATATGGTCTTGGTGGAATAGGCAATGCCTATCAACAGGGAGAACTATCAGATATTAGGCACAAAAGACATTTGCTTATGTATTATGACAAAAGATTTCAAAAAGATCCATATTTTCCATTGATTGCATTCAATCATGAACAGATAAAACAATGCACTACAGCAGGGTATCTATTGGCAGAAAAGTCAAAATTCCAAGAAATTTCTAACAGATTGTTGGATGTTGATGTTCATACACTGGCTGACATTTCTAAAAGAATGGAAAATGGTGATAAGGTAATACCAGACACAGATGAGGAGAAATTGTGTTTTAAACTTATTAATGACATTGATCATGTTGGAGGTGGGGTGAAGGGATCTGTTACTAGCAAAAAATATATGCGTAATGAAATTTGGTCTTTAATTTCATTTGTTGGTGCACCATCTTGGTTTATTACATTTGCTCCAGCTGACAACAAACATCCGATATCATTATATTTTGCAGACACTAAAGAAACATTTAATCCTGTTCTAAGAGATTACAATGAAAGATATCGGTTAATTGCTCATAATCCAGTGGCTGGTGCAAGGTTTTTTCATTTTATGACACAATTATTCATTAAGCATATACTTGGTGTTGGAGAAAGTCATCCAGGAATCTATGGTGATACAAAAGCATATTATGGGACAGTTGAACAACAAGGACGGTTGACATTGCATATGCATATGCTCTTGTGGCTTAAAGGGGCATTATCACCACAACAAATCAGAGACAAAATAATGGATCCAACCTCTGATTTTCAACAAAGATTGGTGGAGTACCTTGAGAGTGTTCATATTGGAGAGTTTATCACTGGATCCATGGCTGATGTCAAAGCCAAAGTTGAAGAAAACAGTCATGATGATGATTACAAAGATCCAACTCAGACATTACCAGAAGCACCTCCACCTATGTGCAATAAGCTGGATCATGTTTGTAATGATCATTGTTCCAATAAATCACGACTTCATGCCTGGTGGAATAAATTTTCCAGTACAGTTGATGATTTGATTATGCGGTCCAATATACATAACTGTGGTAGAAATATGTTAACTGGTGAAAAGGCTAACAAAAAAGATAGACCAACATGTATGAATAAACATGGAAAATGCAAAGCTAGATTTCCAAGACAAACCTTTGAACAGACTCAAGTTGATCCTAAATCAGGAGCTTTGAACATGAAAAAAGGCGAAGCTTGGATCAATACATTGACACCATGCATAACATATTTACTTCGATGCAACTCAGATGTAACAAGTCTTCTTTCAGGTACTGCTATCAAAGCTATAGTTGCATATGTGACTGATTATGTTACAAAACCTGGTCTGAAAACATACAGTATCTTTGACTCCATCAGAAGTGTTTTCACTAAAAATTCTGAAATGCTGGGTGGATCTATGAAACAAAAAGACAAAGCTAGACGTTTGATAATACAGATAATCAATTCATTGACATCAAAAATGGAAATAGGTGGTCCAATGGCATCTTTGTATCTGTTAGGTAATCCAGATCACTATACAAGTCACAAGTTTGTAACAGTATACTGGAAAAGTTATGTGAGAGAAACAATGAATGTGTTCAAATCTGACAAGGATTCTGCTGAAAACAGTGAAACAGACAAGGTTCTCTTGCAAAAAAACCAAAATCAATATGTTGGCTTTTCTGCAGTTCATGATTACATTTATAGGCCAGATATTTATAATATTACATGCTTGTATGAATGGATACAAAAGGCAAGACGAGTAAAAATACCTACTCCAACACAGAAAACCAATCCTGCACAAACCAGTGATGATGAGCTGGACTTGATTGATTCAAATGAACAATACAAAGCAACAGCTGAATACAATTTCATCTTACCAGACAACATTGATGTTAATATAGATGATGAGCTCAATCTGGGAAATAATAAGTACAGAGTTGACAGTTGCCATGAAAATAGTGATGACAGTAGCAGTTATGATAGCAATACTGATTCAAGTGTGTCTATTATTGCTGATGAAGATGGAAATGATATTTCTGAAGAGAACAGTGATAATACCAGTGATGTTGATGGATGCTCAAAGTCAATTGGTTCTGAAGACACAGACGACTTGTTTAGTGGGCCAGTGCTTCGCATGGCATGAACGAGTTCTTCCAAAGGTGATATCTTTACTCTGAATTGATTCACTGGTCTGTTATAAATAATATTGAGTAATACTAAGCCCACCAATCCCACCCATAGTGCCAAAGTTATTACTCAACACAATCATCCTTTATTTTAATTATTGTATGCAAATTTGAACTACACTTAGACCACCCACCCACCCACACAGATGCATTCAAGCATATATTGCCAACACAAGGTTTTTGTCTCTGCATAATCTCAGATCAGCATCAGATAATTTATCAAGCATGTCTTCATATGAACAAGTATTTCCTGTGGTCATACCATCATGAAACCAGACCTTCTTGTCTGCACCAATAATTCTACTAGTGAAATGATATTGTCCATGATACACAATCCCTTTCAAATGCAATGACTTGATGCCTTTGTCAGTCTCAAACTCAAGTGCATGACTGGTTTCAATGTCCATGAATGGATATTCAAGCACAAGCATAGATGGCACTGTATTGTAGAATAAGATTTGTTGCATATCAGATTGACACTTGGAACACCTTCTGTGTGTTTGTTGGGACAATGTTTCAATCCAATTCATAGTAGACCTTTGAACTGAAGTTTCTCCATGTAAAACATAACCAAGTTGATCATCCACTGGTGTTTCAGCAAAGTTACACCTAGTACATTGATGTTGAGAAGATGCAACTGTGGTATCTACATGTAAAAGATCCTTGGCTAGAGTGGCAACACTAATTCCAACAGGTCCTATTAGATATTTCTCAGGATGTTCATCATGCAATACAGCTCTTAATTTATTTCTGAGTTGAACAAATATCATGTTACCTTTCAATATATCTGAGAAGCCATCAGATAAAATGGCCAGATAATTATTCATATCATGAAACACTTCAGACCATGCCATAGGATCTCCCTTCCAGAGATCAAACAATATAACCAGAATAGAATCATATGCACAACTGTAATTATTGTCATCCCATGGCAGACCTGTTGGAGAAGCCAACAAATTTGTTCCCTGTCTCTGTCTTTTAGCTGGTGGTAGTTCACTAGTCTCAATAAAATGTTTTCTGGATAAAAGTGGAACAGATCCTTTTGCTGGGACAAAAGGAGTAGGAGTGGACATTAATTTTTGCTTATTCTTGTTTTTCTCAATGATGTGCCATGGACTGACATCCAATGGAGCAATAACCAAGGGATCACTGTCTGACCACTTTAAAGCTGCATCTGTTTTAGAAGGAACATATGCAATGCCTTTCCATTGTTGAAACTTTTGAATCATTGATGACCGGACATCTTGTGCAATATGTTCTGGTAGTATGCCTTCATATCTCATTCTTGTAATATCATCAAGGAGTTCTTGTTCCCTGAACTCTTGTCTGAGATATCCTGAGCATCCTCTGGTGATCATTTTGTTGTCAAATCCTTGTATGATTACAGTGCCAGCTGCAGTAGCACTTCTTGACAACGATGAATAATATGCCATGTGTGAGAAGCAGCTGTTTAAGTGCACAACATTGTATGGTCTTGTCTTTCCTTGGGCAGCATGTGCGGTCATAGCAAAGTTTGGCAAAACCCAAACCTGTTGTCTTTCTATTCTTTCTTTTAAATCACTGGGAAATACACACTGAACTGTCTTGGTGTTTTTTACAATTGGCACAACATTGTGTGGCAGTGAAGGAATTTGCACAAGCTTTGGTGGCTCCTGAAGCTCCACAAACAATGTGTCCAGTACACGTTTTCCATGATCTGCCTTTGATGACTGCCAACCAACGACAAATCCTTCCTGTCCCTTTGTGATGCAAAGTTCAGTTGCATCATTGTTTCTAAGCATGACTGGCATTCCAATACACAGTGATAATTTACCAGCAAAGTTTTCTGTTCCACCATGGTGCACCTTCCATATTTCTCTTTGAGTATCAAAGTCTATCTCACTAGATTCATGAAGTGCCTTTGATTTGCCTTTTGATTTGTTTTTTATAGAAGGATCTTTTTCCTTTCCCCATCTGTCAATGGAATAAAAGTTGATTAATTTCTGGTTTGTGTCTTTGGCAAATCTTTCACAGCCAAGCAAATTGATCTGATCCTTTTGTGAGTGAATACCACAGATGATTGGCACATTTCTGAAATTCTTTGAAGCAACATTAGGTTGATCAGGCCTTTTCCCTGCAATTCTGCTTCTCAAAAATACTATATCATTTGGAGTACACTTTCCATATCGCATATTCACCAAAGCGGTTCTGAACTTTGCATCTTCAGCAGTTTGGGTTTTTTGTCTCATGTTTTCTCTGAGAATTACAACAGTGGTTACTTGATGCCAAAGTGCTTTGCCAACAGCGGTTTCTTGAGCATATGGTGTTAATCCAGAATGTGCTTGTGTGCCAACTGTTCCACTATATAATGCTGATCCTCCAACTGGAGGCAATTGTGCAAAGTCTCCAGCAAATATCATGTGAATTCCACCAAATGGCAGGTCATGAATGTTTGTTGCTTTAGCAAGTTTTGCACTGATTTTATACAAGTCATGGCAAGATATCATTGAAACCTCATCAATGAATATATAGTCAACTCCTTCTAATCTGGCCTTGAGCTGAGCAATGTTGGTGGCTTCATTTTTGCCAGAAGAATTTGGATTAATTCCCAAAAAGTAATGATATGTGGAACCATTCTGTAATGCAGCTGATGTTCCAGTTGGACCCAGGATAACAAATCTGTAAGACTCATTTGCAGCTTTAAAGAAGTCCACAACAGCTTTGATCACTTGTGATTTGCCAGTGCCAGCCATGCCTCCAATATACATTTTCAGTTGTTCACTACAAGATGAAGCATGGTTTGCAATAATTCTGAATGCCCTATCTTGTTCTGTATTCAAGTGGAACTTTTGAACAGTAGTGTCAATCAACTGCTGTCTTTGTGCATTCTCTGCTTTGAAATTGTGCATAAAATATGATTGGTCAACAACCATTACATTATTTTCATTAGGGTCTGAATATTGTTTGCTGTGTTTATGTGACTTTGGAGGAATATTCTGGTTACGTTCCTCAAGAATTTGTTGTCTTTTGTCTTGAACTGCAGATTTCCATTGAGATGCTGACTGATGCACTTCCAGGTCAAGTTGATTTATAGTCACTGCTACATTGCCTTCTGGACAGTCATCTAACCAACCCACATTTCTGACAACATTTTCTGTAGATTCCATTTGTGCTTTGATCAATCTGCCATGACTTCCAAGTTCAATGTATTTGTTTAAATGATATTCTCCATTCTGACCATCTTGATCATCTGCTACATAATCTATGTCTTCACCATTTTGACTGTAGTCATCATCAAGATGTGATATCATGTCTCCAGTCATAAACTGTGGGCAGGTACCATCTGGTAACATTTCACCCTTTTTGAGTTGAGCTGAAAAATCATCTCTGGCATCATTGCATTCATATCTCAAATTGAAATGGTCCATGATTTGTATTTGTCTTTTTGTAAATTCATGAGCCTCAAATGCTTCATCCCATGATTGGTTCTCTAATTTCAAATCATGACCAGATCTCCATGGTTTGAACAAAGTTAGCATGGTTGTGCAATAATATTCTCTATCACCTCTGTCACGTCTAGGAAGTGAACCCCCAATGAAATTTGGAACCAAATGATATTTTTCATTGAAGTCAATGCAATGTGTTTCGTAAAGAGGATGATCTTGTAAGAACAATATGTGTTCTACATTTTCAGAATGTACACTGTCTGTCTCATCTGCATAATCATCAATATCATGATCAAATACTGTGATATCATCACCAATGTTGAGATCATCGGAATCAACATCAGATTCACCATGACTAGTAGCTGATTTTCTAGAACCACAAGCATTAGCTGCATCTTGTGATGCTGGCTCTAGAAGTAATTCATCTTCACTGTGAATTTCATCATGAACAATTTTTGTCTGGATTTTAACTTTTTTGGCACATTGAATCCATTCATACAGATTGACATCCTCAAATATTTCTGGTCTATAAATGTAATCATGCACCACTGATGTTCCAACAAATGTGCCTTGCTGATTTCGGAGAATTACTCTTTCTGGCTCACTTGACATTTCTATATTTCCATCTGATCTCCAAGCATTCAAAACTTCTCTAACATAATTTTTCCAATACACAGGAATAAACTTGTGGCTGGTGTAATGATCAGGATTGCCTAGCAAATATAGAGCTGACATGGGTCCACCAATTTCCAGTTTGGCTGTTAATGAATTGATGATTTGTGTGATTAATTTTCTAGCTTTGTCTTTTCTCTGCATTGAACCACCAAGCATCTCAGAATTTCGGTCAAATACACTTCTGATCGTATCAAATATGCTATAAGTTTTCAGCCCTGGTTTGGTTATATAGTCAGATATATATGCCACAATGGCTTTGATTGCAGTGCCAGATAGAAGACTTGTGATATCAGAGTTGCAGCGTAATAAAAATGTTACAAGTGGGGTCAATGTGTTGATCCATGCTTCACCTTTTTTCACATTCAGCGCACCAGTCTTTGGATCAACTTGAGTGGATTCGAACAATGGTCTTGGAAATCTAGCTTTGCATTTTCCATGTTTGTTCATGCAAGTAGGTCTGTCTTTTCTGTTCACTTTCTCAGCATTAGACTTATATCTACCACAATTATGAACATTGGAGTGAAGTATCAAATCATCCACAGTGTTTGTGAATCGGTTCCACCATGAGTCAAGATTCTTGCATTCGATACATTCAAATTGCTCATCAGTGTCTTCATGTTTTTCATTGCACAGAGGAGGTGGCATTTCAGGCAAGATTTGAGTTGGATCTTTGTAATCTTTGTTCTCTGATTGAGCATTGACTTTGGCTTTCACTTCATCCATTGTGCCAGTCATAAATTCTCCAACATGAACACTTTCAAGATATTCCACAAACCTTTTTTGAAAGTCTGAGTTAGGATCCATGATTCTATCTCTGATCTCTTGTGGTGACAAGCTTGCTTTGAGCCATAACATCATATGCATATGAAGAGTTAACCGTCCTTGCTGTTCAACAGTACCATAATATGCATTTGTATCTCCATAAAATCCAGAGTGATTGGAGCCAACACCAAGCACATGTTTGATAAACAACTTGACCATAAAATGAAAGAATCTTGCACCAGCTACTGGATTTTGTGCAATCAGTCTGTATCTCTCATCATATTCTCGCAAGTTTGGAGAAAACTCTTCTTTGATGTCAGCAAAATATAAGCATATTGGATGCATAATATCTGCAGGTGAAAAGGTGATAAACCAAGATGGGGCCCCACAGAATGACATCAAAGACCAGATTTCATTTCTCATATATTTCTTATTTGTCAATGATCCTTGTACATGACTGCCAACATGGTCAATGTCTTTGATCAGTTGAAAACAAAGCTTTTCTTCATCAGTATCAGGTTTGACTTGTTCACCTTCTTCCATCTTTCTGGAAATATAATTCAGAACACCAACATCAACATCCATTAATCTCTGGGATATCTGATCAAACTTTGCTTTCTCAGCCAATAAGTAGCCACCAGTAGTTGCCTGCTTGATTTGTTCATGATTAAATGCAATCAATGGAAAGTGTGGATCTCTCTGAAAGCGCTTGTCATAATACATTAACAAATGTCTTTTATGTGCAATGTCAGATAGAGATCCTTGCTTTATATTATTTCCAACACCACCAAGTCCATATGGAAACAGCCAAGGCATCATTTGTGGAAATAACTGTGGATTGCCATAGATTGACTGTGGATCTTTGTCATGTCCAATAGCAAGCACCATGCGGTTGTTCTTCAAATGTTTCAAAGCAATAGCCTTTAATGCTTTGACACTCTTGGTTGAATATTCCTCACCAGTCAAGCCATGAACAACAAATGGACATTTGCCAGTTTCTGTCCCTTCTTCAGTTTCCATATCATGAACTGCAGTTGATTCTGGACTTTTGTTGGTGAATGACTGGCGGTAATCAACAACCACTGGTATATCATTTTCAGGATATTGATTTAAATTCTCTTGAGATATTTCCAAGTCAAAGTAATCACAGTGGTTTAACTTTAACCAATTCAATGCATTTGCTACTTTGTTTCTCCTGACAAGCAGAGGTGTTCTTTCAAAGTCAGACTTGGTTGGTTTGCATGGACCAGTGTATATAAAGGCCAGAACTTCATCTAATTCATCAGCTGGAGGTGGCAAGATATCATATAGTTTGGGAACTGGATTTGCAAATGTAATTACATTGGCTCTCATCTTGTGCATGCCTGAAGAGACTCTGACAATGCATCTATTGTGTCTGACCCTTGCAATTATCAGCTGTTCAGCATATGATAAGTTTTGTAAAGCTGCTGGCACATCACCAATCCACAGCCCATTTGCAAGTGCATGAAGGGGTTGTTTTCCCTTCTTCAATGACTTGTGACATGATTTGCATATGTTATTTAAATTATGAATCAAAATGGGCTTATCAATGCACTGCACTGGATCTTCCAAGGAAAATCTTTCTTGTTGAGTAGCTGAAGCTTGTGTTAACAAATTCAAATTTAAATCAAGTGAAGAAAGTCTTGTTAGATGATGGACAGCTGTTAATCGCCCACATACTGCACAACCTGCTTCTGTAAATTTGTTAGGGCTACTTTCTCCACAAAAGTTTGCTATAATAGTATGTTGTAAGGATGGGGATGGAGGCAGAGGAGGAAATTCTTGTTTGTTTCTGTATGATTGGGCTGCCATTTGATTTTGTTCTTTGCATCTGTCAGAATTGTTGTCACGAAAACTTTGAACAGCCTTTTGATTAAGAAAATTATGTTTCTCTGAATCTGCAGACAAAGATCTTTGAACTGCTGCTAAATTTTGTTGCTGATGTCTTTCTGGATATTCTAAAAAATATCTTTGAACTGCTGTGAGATTCTGTTGCTGAGATTTATCTGGATGATCTGATTTATATCTGTTTACAGCTAGAATATTTTGTTGCTGATGTTTCTCAGGATGTTCTAATTTATATCGTTGAACAGCTGCATTATTCTGTTGCCGGTGTTTCTCAGGGTGTTCCAAGTTATATCTTTCAACAGCTGCAATGTTTTGTTGTTCATGCTTTTCAGGATGTTCCAAGTTATATTTTTGAACAGCTGCAATATTTCGTTGCTGATGCTTCACAATGTTTTTTTTATTGTATTTTTGAACTGCACGAAGATTTTGTTGATGATGCTTGTTAATGTTTTTATTGTGCGACCTCTTTACAGCTTCAATATTAGTTAAACTCTTTTTTGCTGCTATCTTTAGCTCATCTGTATACTCAAACACTGAAATGTAAGAAGGACAGTCAATGCACTTGTGATTTGCAATTTCAATTTGAATATCTGCATGCTTCATTTTTGCTGTCAAATAGATAGAATGATATGCAGCTATTAATTTAAGATTTGCAATGGTTAATTTGCTCACTAACATTGCTAGTGAAATGTCTAAAAATATAAGAGAGTCATTGGAAAATTCCTGAAGAGTCATATTCTCCTTAGATATGTATGATCTAAATGTATAGCTTCCTGTTTTTCCTTGATGGAGTGGAGAAGATTCTAATCCAAGTTCCAATGTGGTAAAAATAGGTTTTTTGCCACCACCCACATATGTTCTAGATGTACGATTGTTGTTATCAATATTTTGAGATAATATGGCTGTGTTATGGAAATTAAATGACTTTGCTGCTTGGTTCAGCAGTAATATCAAAGTAGCAAAATGCCAGGCTACGATCCCATTACCAAACTGTAATATAGCATAGAAACATTTATTGTACTGCAAGAATAGTATAGCTAATATAAAATACCCTGACTGAGATAACAATGAACATATCATTGCATTGCAAATGCATGGACCAGACAAAAACAACAAAGAATTCAATCTTTTGAACAAAGAGAACAATACACCTAACTGCCTGCGCAAAGAAAACAACACACCCAACTGTCTGGGCAGAGAAAACAACACACCCAACTGTCTGGGCAGAGAAAACAACACACCCAACTGTATGGGCAGAGAAAACAATACACCCAACTGTCTGGGCAGAGAAAACAATACACCCAACTGTCTGGGCAGAGAAAACAATACACCCAACTGTCTGGGCTGAGAAGACAATACACCGGATTGATTGGGCTGGCAGATTCTGGTTGAATCTATCTGACAAGCAATAAACCATTCTGCTGCAACCAGTGATTTAGTATATTCAGTAGATCTAAAACTAGTTGGATTTACTGACCGAAATCTTTCCAAAGCAATTGGCTAACTCCATAAATACTTTTACTGGATTTTTTATTTATGTGAGCGTCGGCAGACAACCACTAACATGAATCAAATTAGTAATTTAAATGTGTTGAATGCCAATACAAATAGGACCTGTGGGTGATTCAATTGTAATAGAATGGTCAGCAGCACAAGTAGCAGTAGGATAAAGTTTTTGAAAGTCATGGGGATGTAGTTCGAGTTGAGAAAAAAGGTTTTCAAACTTATCATGTGACATGTGATGATATAATAATAAATAGACCACGTGATCAGATAATACTCATTGTACGTCAAGTAATAACTTGTTATATCAAGTAAACAATTTATTCACAGGTAAACAGTGTTTTGAAGCTTTACCTGCCTAAGTTACCAGGTAACTTATTTGCTTAGCTACTTTACAAAGAGCAAAAAATGAACAAAAAGCAAAACATGAAGAATGAAGAATGAATTAAATAATTAAGTGATCAGCTTTGTGAGATGGTTTTCCGAATAAATTATTCAAATGCCAGCCTGCTTTATAACTTTTTCTGCAGCTTCAGCTGCACGTTGCTTTAGCCTTACAGCACGTCTTTGACCCTTAAGAGCTTGGAGCCAGTCTGAGGCTTTGAGGGGTTGTTCTGTCCCTCTGCGAATTCCACTGAGACGTTTGCAGAACCAGGCTTCATTGTCTGGTGTCCACCAACCAGCATTGACTCCAGCTGATACCGACATCCATGTGCTGTAAAGGGGCCACCATGACTTTTTAGCAATTTGGTCTTCATGGCCTTTAAAATGTATGTCAGTACTATTTAGAAGCAAAAATTGTATATATATTGCATACCAGTTAAAACTTCATGAAGGCCACAGATAAGATCAAGTTCATCAGTGGTCAACGAATCGTCACAGAGAAATCCAGGATGTAATGGATCCTTGATAATTATCCCAATCCCACATTGTACTGATGTATTTGACGGGCCATCCAGAATATCTTCTTGATTGAATGTGCTTTCTGCAAGTCGCCAAATTAACCCTCCTAGTTCACGAGCAGCGCGTGCATGACGCTGGGATAGGAGATTGTCCCTATGGTGTTCATAAACAGCATAATCTGCAACTGTGAACTGGTACTCCTTGTAACGCAAAGAGACATTCACGTTCATTGGCAACTCAACCCGATTTTGTGAGGGCCAAATACCAGGAAGCCGGATCATGGTGTGAAAAGGAATACCAGTTGTTAGAAAAAACTTGGCAATTTCCCAGGTTGTGTGAAATGGCAATCGGCAGGCATGAAGAAGGTCAATGGCAGATGACAATGCCAAAATCCAGGACATTTGCCCATCATCAGGCAAACTAAGTAAGAACCAATGTTCTACTTTGCTGGGAGTATGATTTGAGGGAACAGGAAGACGGCGAGCATAACCTACTCTGCTCAAAAGAAGAGCATTGCGCTGGTTCCTGGAGTCAAGATCCCAAAGGTCTGAACGTGGGCTTGGTGTGATAACCTGCTTGTGAATTGCTAGCTGTGGTCTATTATGGACTCCTTGATTGAGGTTGGCAAGTTGTTGAGGAGTGTGGTTATCTCGAATTCCACTGCCTCCACCAGCTCCCACCCCAATTAGATCTGCAACAAATTCAACAGTGGCATCTTGCAATATCCTAGGGCCTGTAAACTCAAGACACTTGAATCCCAGAGCCTCCATGGTTTTTCTGAGTTCAGTAGCAGTACTCTGTATAATAGGTGGATTCAGTTGAATGTGAGGTTCCACGAAGCCATGACGATCTGCCAAGATGGAGGGTGTTTCAGTAGGAATAAAACTCTCCTCTTCTAGAAGTGGTTGTGAAAGTTGTGGAATGATGAAGGAATTAATGGAGTCCAGTGGTGGTGGTGGAGCAACATCCCAACTGTAAAAGTCTTCATCGCTGTCATCTGGATCATCACAAGCAATGTTCTCTGCAAAATCATCACAGAGATCCCAAGTATTGCTGGCTGCATGATATTTGCGCTGGTCTGATGTGTAAAAGTCAAAGAGTCTGATACCCTCTGCACGGGATAGATGGTGACGAATATATTGGCCAGTGGAATTCTTGAGCCATTCAAAAAAGCTAGCCTTCTTCAGACTGGGGTTATGTTGTCGAGCAATTCGAGCCTTTTGCTCCATGATAGTTTCTTTATGCTGTGCCCAATGTTCATCTCTTGCTTTGAAAAATTCCTTCCATGTTTGGCCAAGCTTCTGACCTGAATTTGA